>RCUC01154987.1:0-49961 GCA_003697995.1 Taxidea taxus jeffersonii | reverse complement strand
ATGAGGGGCTTGATCCCAGGACCCTGAGATCATGACCTGAGCTGAAGGCAGAGGCTTAACCCACTGAGCCACCCACACATCTCTCTAGCATTGTTCTAATTAGACTGTGCATCTGAGAATAAATTACTTTATTACCTGGGCATATTCTTATTTCTCAGGTATATTAAGGAAACAAACATCAAAAATGACCCAAATGAACTTAATAATCTTATCAAGAGCAATTCAAAAAGGTTAGCATTACTGTTACAGTCGTATATTTTTATAAATACTTGTCTTGAGCCAAATGAAACTGTGAGTCCCTCACCCTTACGTAGAAATGTCCTAGGCATGGTAGAGAGCCGTGCTCACAGGTACCGGAGGCACATCTGCTCCCAGCCTCCCCCCTGCAAAGTCAGTGTGAACCGTGTAGTTGGTTCTGACATTTGCTGACTTCGTCAAACCAGTTGCTAAATCCAGTCCATTCTCCTTCATAAATCCCCTATAAATCCATCACTCGCCTCTAGCCTTTCCTGCCATGACCTTCATTTATCTCACGGTGGTTCGTCTCGATCCCCACAGTGGCCTTGGACTGGCCTGTGCCTCCACCCCTGCTCTCCCTCGATCTGTCCAGCTGGTTTTAGTCTGCTGGTCAAAATCCATGGTGAATTTTGGTGGGTTGTATGATCAATGGCATTGATTACAACCCTCATTTGTACAAAGTTGAACCAAACAGAATAGAATATACCTGAGTACATTGCATATAACCAAGGTATGTATGATTTCAGGAAATTTTGGTTTCACAGGTAACTTTGGTGGACCCCCACGGTCCTGATACAAAATGTTAATGCTGGGGCACCTGGGTGGCACAGTGGGCTAAAGCCTCTGCCTTCAGCTCAGGTCATGGTCTCAGGGTCCTGGGATCGAGCCCTGCATCCGGCTCTCTGCTCAGTGGGGAGCCTGCTTCCCCCTCCCCCTCTCTGCCTGCCTTTCTGCCTACTTGTGATCTGTCTGTCAAATAAATAAATAAAATCTTTTAAAAAATGTTAATGCTTACAGGAGTCATAGGCAAAAACTTTGGAAATCTCACTCAATATAGCTGTCAGAGTAACCTTTTTAAAATGCAAAACTGTTCCTATTCCTCGCTGCTTAAATTTCTTTAGGCTCTCCCCAGTGTTGCTAGGATAAAAGCAGTTTTTAGTCTCCAGGTCAAGGCTAAGAGAGGATTTTAATTATTCCAGTATTAGTAGGGCATTCAAGTGCCTTCTTCATTCAGCATTTGCTGAGCTCCCCATCTTCTTGATCCAGTCCTCCAGATGTGTCCTAGACCAGTAATTCTCACACTTTAATGAATATTGGAATAACCTGAGGAACTTGGATTAAATCCAGATCCCTGAGCACCACCCCCAGGGACTCTGATTCAGCTGGTCTGAGGTAGAGCTCAGGAATCTGCATTTGTATCACCAAAGCATTCTGGGTAACAGGAGAATGAAGCTGTTGGATTCTCAGTCATGAGGCAGAGCGAAAGGGACTTAGAGGACTCTGCCTTATGAGGGGAGGAGGGAATGGGAGAACAGTAAATGTGGTCAAGAAAAGCTCAGTCTGAAATCTTCGGCATTTGAGCTAGGTCTCAGAGGTGAGGAGGGGGTTACCGGAGGAGTAACTGAGAGGGAGAGGATGAGAGAGACAGAGGAGGCAGGGAGGGACTCCAGATTCTGGTCAGAGGGAATGGCCTGTGCTGGCGACCGGAGGTGTAAATAGTATCTTGAGTCTGGTGAACGCAGATACTTTGAATGAGTGAATAAATGTATGTCAGTCACTCACGAATATCTGTTGAGCTCCTTTGGTATACCTGTACATGCATCATACTAGGTACAGGGATACAGCTGTGGCAACACCCTTCCCTCATGACCAGGAATGCCAAATGCCACGCTGGGTCAGAAAAGCTCCGTGAGGGGCGCCTGGGTGGCTCAGTAGGTAAAAGCCTCTGCCTTCGGCTCAGGTCATGATCTTGGGGTCCTGGGACCGAGCCCCACGTCGGGCTCTCTGCTCAGCAGGGAGCCTGCCTCCTCCTCTCTCTCTGCCTGCCTCTCTGCCTACTTGTGATCTGTCTGTCAAATAAATAAATAAAAATCTTTAAAAAAAAAAAAAAAGAAAGAAAGAAAGAAAAAAAAGAAAAGCTCCGTGAGTCCGTCTGGGGAACTTGTCTGTGAGTAAACAGCACTTGCAAAAGCTATAAAGCAAAGGAGGAACATCACTGCCTTCTGTCCTCAAGAAACCACTACAGTTTGCAGAGGACCACATGCTGGGAGGACTGCCCAGCTGTGGCTTTATCTGGGAAGAGATGAGTGAGCCTTTAAACTGAGATGGGACACGGAGTTGCAGAAGGGTTTGAGATCTATTTAGAAGTCAGATGCTTTAGGATTCCGTAAGTGATTTGTTACAGAATCCAGCGCATCTGTAGCTTTGGGAAAACAATGGACTAAAAGTGTTGTTTCGAGAAGTGGAACCTAGAGATCTACCATTACTTGCTAGATATTCACTAGATGGGTGCCTCTTTCCCTCCTTATCCTTCCTTTACCCAGATCACATCCTATTCTGTTTCTAGGATTCAGGATTCCATGTTTCATGCAGTGATCCCTCTTCACACTGGATAAGCAGAGCTCTGAGAAGGTCAGAGAGCTCTGTGGTCCATATTGCCCACTGGGTTTCAGAATAAAATTGCCCATCTGTCTGTATCAGCTGTGGTTTGATTAGTACTGTAAGAGGACCATGTATTAGAAGAGACACAGAATTCTGGATCTTCCTCAGAGCCAGGCTACAACCATTCAGACACTCAACAGATGTTTGTTGAGTCCTGTCTATAAGCCAGTTGTGGTTGTCCCTTCCATCAAACTTATATTCTGATGGAGGGAGGGGGACAGGATAGTCATGAGCTGACATCCACGAAATAAATGTGAGCAAATGATAGTCAGCGTTTCTAAAAGTTTAGCTACTTGAATCAAAAGGATATGAATCAAAAGGATCCAAATCAGTGGTGTTCCATTTTTTTCCCCAGACATGGACTTTTTAGCTTCAACTGTATTCTGGCTCAGAAACCCATCACACAAAATAACTAGCAAGAGCTCAGGTGCAGGCAGAGGGTGAGGCCTCACCCCTCATGCGTCCTCTGAGGTGGTTCTGGGGGATGCCTACCAATCATCTAGGTGGTGTGACAGCTACTCGTCTGTTGACTGTTGATACTTAAGCTCTAACTTTTGCCTTCCTTGTTTGTTGCTTTCTTCTTTCACGGTCCTCTCAGCTCTGCATCTTTCCCCCCACTGTGGAATCCCTCCTTTGGATCCCCATGCTCTGACTGGGTGCCTTGTCAAAGCCACATGTCGGTTACGCCCTTGCCGTCGGTCATCTGTGATTTCCTTTAACTGGCCACTTTGCACTTGGATAGGCAAAGGCATCCAAAACAGGGTCACATGTACTCACGTAATATGTTCCTAAGCGTGAAACAGACATCTAGGGTCTTTCCTCATGTGGGTACAGGAGGGAGCTGCCCCAGAGGTGTGGAGCTCTTGGCTTTCTTCTCCCATAAATTTTATTACCCTTCCAGCTTCTATAGGAAAAAATCTCTTTAGTGCATATATATGTAGCCACAGAGCTTCCATAGCCCCAGGTTTCCTGCCAGGACTAAAGAGGGAATCCAGTGATTAAAAAAATTTTTTAATATAATTTGTAATTTTTAAATATTTTTAGACTTACAGAAAAGCTGCAAAAAATAGAGAGATTCCCCAGACTTTCCCTAATGTTAACATCTTGCATAACTGTAATATAGTCATCAATCACCAGGGAATGAACATTGTCACAATACGACTATTACCTTTGTATCTTCAAGCAAGGGCATCATTGAGCCTCCAGAGAGGACCAGAATTTTCAAGGATTCCTAGGACTTTGGACCATATCTGAAAATCTTGAATGCTGCTGTAGGAGATGAAATATTTCCTCACTCATTCTGGATAAAAGAATACTTCACTTGGGCAGGATTTAAGGATTATAACCCAGTGCTCAGGGTATGTCATGAGTATAATTTATTTGTCGTTGCTTGCTTGTATTATGGCAACATGAAATTCCCCCATAGTATTCCAGTTTGTTTCTCAAGAGCATCAAGCCCTACCAACTGCTTCACGGAGCAGATGTGATCATGTGATAAATAATCCCTTGTTGAAAATCTCGGGACTATTCCCTCAAGTCCAGTTCAGTTCCCTCACATCACCACATTGTGTTTCTGTGGGTGTTTTGTTCAGCATGGCAGAAAGAACTCTTCACACCATGGGGCTGGAAGGTGCCCCCACCTGCTGCGGTCGTGACCTGGAACAGGGGGACCCAGAAGCAGGTACCTCTTAGCAGCAGCTGTGCCAAGAACCAAACTGCACAAATTAGCTCCAAAACGTGCACACGGAGCTCACCAGCCAAGTGGCTCAGGTTATAGCCTGGTCACTGAAGCTGCAGGTGTATCCAGGAGCAAAGTAAGTACTAAGAGTGAGGAGGTGCGAGAGGAAGAAGTGCCTGAAACAGGCCAGGGGCCTGCAGAGACTGAGCAAGCAGCTCCTCACGTGTAGATGTGATCTGGCTTCATGTGGTGCAGGGGATGCAAAGCTTAAGGACGGCATCAGGAAGCAGACGGCATTCACTCTTCGAGACGAGCATCAGGAATCCTCAGAGTGAGGACTATTCCCAGGTTTACTTTTCCACCCCGGAACAGTAATACCAGGCAGTTCTTCCTGTTTGTGAAAGCAGGGATTCCCAAACACCTGCCCCCGGGGCTTAGTGCTGGTCTCTGGTCGGTGGTGAGATGAGTTTGAGTATGCTGATGGATGTGGTCACAGAGCTGTCAGCTTTCTTTTCTTGGCATGAATTGTCATTATTCCGTGATTAGGTCCCCTTTATTTTTGAGGTGTTAAAGCATTCTTCCCTTAACGACATAAAATTAGATGAAATATTTTTTTTTAAGACCTCACCTGGAAAAATAAAACACAGCTGAGCCTGGAACAGCACAGGTTTGAACTGCACTTACAAGCAGAATTTTTAACAGTTCACTACTGTAAATGTATTTTCTCAACATGTTCTTTCTAGCTTATACTTTATTGTAAGATACGGTATATAATACAATGTACAAAGCATGTGTTAACGTTTTATGTTATCGGTAAGACTTCCACATGTTATTTGTAGTTTTTTGTGGGGAAGTCACATCATACGTGGATTTTCAGGTGCACAGGGAGGGGACTACAGGGGGTTGTCTGTGTCCCCAACCCCCTGTTTTGTTCAGAGACACTGCAGAGATGTTTGTATTAGCTCCCAGATATTTTTTAGGAAATTGTTTTTGAAATCCAGAGACCTGGAAAACATTGGTCTAAATGATATTTTCCATCGCACAATTAGTATGAAAAAGAGAAAATATTTGGAATTTTTGAAAAAACTATGTGTGTTCAGCTGCACTATAATGATGAGAAACATTGCACATTCTATTTCTTCCGCCATCGGCAAACTTACCCTGGTATTTGGTGTTTCATTCCTAATAGCACTGAAGATAATGGTAATCTTCTCTGTAAATTTGATTGAAGTCATTGGTATGTTGCAGCTTGCTTGTGTAGAAGGCTAGATTTGAATGTTATCAGTTCAGGAGAGGGAGACTGAGGGAAAGAATTATCCTACCTGCAAGTAACTGCTATCATTTAAGGAAGTTTGGGTCTTACGCAACCCAGAATTTTTGAAAGACCTTGACCCCCAGATTGATAATGCTTCTTCCCTTTACCGTCCTGTCGTTTGCAGAGATGATTGAAACAGAGGAGGACTTCAGCCCTTTTCCTGGAGGATATGACTGTTTGCTTGAATTTCTACCTTTATCCTTTCCAAAAGAAAGCCTGAGCTGGGAACACACATATGAGGAAGTAAGTAGGAAGTCCAGGGGCAGTGCTCCTTCTGCCCTTCCTTTCTTCCTGCCTTTCTGAATACACTTTTTATTTTAGAATGATTTTAGAGTTACAGAAAAGCTGCAAGGATAGTACTGAGGATTGTTAACATCTTACTTTACTGTAGTACAGTTGTCATAAGTAATGAGGCCATATGGAAACATAATTTTGAACTCAAGTCCATACTTGCTTCTTTTTGAGTCATTTGCAGAGTCTCTACATGCTTGCTTCCAAACAGCTGAGCTGCTTAAATGCTTTCCTACCTGGAAGCCTCCATCTTGATCTCCTTTCCCTGGCCTCCTCTTTTTCCTGGCCTCCAGTGGCACCTCCTTCCCCAAACCTAGTGGCATTCTTAGAGAGGGAATTAAGTCAGCATACAGCAGCAGATATCTGGTTGGCTCTAGTTCTGAGCAAACCCCTCACTTGTGGCACCATGGTGGAAGGGAAGAGCTCTTGGGCTTCCACCTTAGGACTGGTGCCCCATCCCTGCTGATCATAGGCTTTGAGCGAGCGAGTTCACCTGTCCGAGCCTTGGTTTCTTTATTCCTTCCATGGAGCATATTCCCATTCTGCCATTTTTTTTTCTGATAGTCAAATAACTAATAAATTATGTGAGCATGCATTGTAATTTTCAATTCTATATGAATGTAACGTAACAACCATTAGGTAAATTAGGGTATACAGGCTGCTCTTGAATTTATTACATGTGCCATACAAATGTATGCTACCTAATTGTAGCGGTAAACTACAATTTTAATAATTTGACTTGTATTTTGATGTTAAGCCAAGTACTTGCCATTGAAGAGAATCCTAGGCTAAAGCTTCAGTAAAATCAATAACCTACTGCCTGCTTTCTGGGTTTAAAAAAAACAGGTTTTCACATATAGGGAAACTATGAAGCACCCATTTTAAGCAAAATGGATCTATTCAATGTATTGCTTTATTTAACAAACGCTTACATAGCTCAAAGCACTTTATAAAATTATACGTCATTTATTCAACAACAACCTTATGGACACGGTATCACTGTATTCCCCACTTGTGGATGAAGACATTGCCCTGATGTCCAGGAACCTGCCCGAGGCTGTCCAGCTGGCACGCAGATGGTGTGGAGGACTGACCTCCAGTCAGTGGTCTAGCTCCAGGGTCTACATATTAGCCACTGAGTTGCTTCTCAAATCTGATTCACCAAATCTATACATTAAGGTATCTGTTAGCCTTAAAGGAGATCATCTTTGGCCTTTTTTTGATTCACAAGTTCATGTGAAATATTTAACCGAAATATTTTCATTTTTTCACAGCTTTTCATAATGCATCTGTTGGGTGAGGCAAACAGCAGCTCTGTTGCAGACTTAAATGTACCGCGAGCTGAATTGTCATGCCTGCCGCATATTTGGCACTATGTAAAGTGGCTTTTGGTGCTTTTATCTGCCAGGACTTTTTTTTTTTTTTTCAAGATTTTACTTATTTGCAAAAAGGAGCATGCCCAAGAGCATAAGCAGGGGGAGTGGGAGAGGGAAAAGCAGTCTCCCTACAGAGCAGGGAGCCTGACACGAGGTTCCATCCCAGGACCCTGGGTTCACGACCTGAGCTGAAGGCAGATGCTTAACTGACTGAGCCACCCAAGTGCCCCTATCTGCCAGGATTTTAGTGAGATTTCTTATGGTGAAGTTTGCTTAGGCCTACCCTGGGAAGAGCTCCTCTTCTTGCTGCCCAGAGCCCTCTCATGCTACCTTTTTTAAACTATGAGTTTTTCAAACTCATAAGTATATTTTCTATTTCAGCAACTCTCCTTCTGTCCTAGATGCACCGCTCCAGTCGTCAACCTCCTCCTCCTGCCCCAGTCCGGATGGGCTCCTCTAGGTCGGCTGCAAGTCTTTGACCCTGCAACATCCCTTATCTGCCTCCAGACCCCACCCAGGTCTAAGCTGCCTTTGCTTCAGACTTTCTGCTTATAACTGCCCAGAAACGGTGCACGGGAGCTAAACCTGAAATACTTCCCTGCCTCCCGGCATGCGACAGTATAGCTGAGCCCAGGAAGCTGGCTGGCAGATCTCTCTCCACTGCACCCGAGGGCATTGTTCCTTTGGTTTCTCATGTGCCGTGTTGCTCACCGCAGACTGATCTTCCTGTGTATGTGTAGCACTTGTCATCCAGCAGTCTTTCCTTAAAGACAGGGACTACCTGCTTCCATGCTCAGAGCTGGCTCACGGCAGATCCCGTATATGGGAGAGCTGAGTGGGACTGTGGAGACCACTTGCCAGGTTGGAAGGGGCCCGTGCTGAGGAGCTCCAGCTGCTCTGAACTGTCCAGAGAACTTGGAAGTCTGGGTTTTTATGTGAAATACCCAGATTAACAACTTAGCAGAAAGCTAATACAGTTTTTAAAAAGGGGACTGTGAAATGGGCTAGGCTGTCCTTGGTCACATGTGAATTTGGACGTGAGGAGACAGCTGTGAGGCTGGGGGTCTCCATAGTACCAAACTCACCAACCCCAAGATCAGGCGTTGCAGGCCCCACCAACGGAGTCAGCGGAGTCAGCAAGGTGCCCCAAACCTCAAACTTTGTAACGGTTGTAAAACAATTTAACTTTTGTTCATTTTCAACAGAACGTACAACTGACTTCTTGTTCTGGAAAAAAAGGATTGAACAACTTTTGGGAGACTCGAGAGGTTGTTTTTTCCTAAGAAAACAGTCTCCTCTTGGAAGCTTCTAGGACATTGATGCTAAAGACTATTTAGTTCTATTGTTTTGATAATGCAGGCTGTATATGTAAGAGGATTCCTTAATGAATCTTGGGAAAGAGCCACAGCCTAGTTTGTTTTTGTTTCTCTTCAAATGAGATTTATGAGTTTATTGACTATTTTTCTGGTTTTAAAAATGATATATCTCTATTGAAAACTTGAGAAAAGTTATTTTTTAAAAAAAGTTAAAACCACGAATAAACCTACCACCCCAAGAGAGCCATTGAGATCCTGGTTCCTGGTTAATCTTTCCCTTTAGTTTGCAAGCCTGTACACATGCACTTTTTGTAAAAATAGAGTCATGTCATACATACTTTTGTATTTGCCTGTTTACTGAACCATCTTTGATCTACCTGTAAGCTATTTCTAACTTTTCACTATTTGAAACTGATTCTGATTCAGCAAATTAACCTGTAGATGTGTCTTGCACTAACCTGTATATGTGTCTTGCACACTCTACATTGATTTCCTCAGGGAGCATGTGGGGGCGGGGGGGGCAGCTGCCTCAGGCACATGCACAGTGCCTAGGCTTCAGGTGTGCTCTGCCTCGTTGCTCAGCAAGCAAGTTTCCTTCCCCAGATACACATAGGAGAGGACTCACCCACCTGTACCCTTATTAGTACCAGGTTCTAATGCTTTTGTCTACAGAACATAAATCTTTATATTCACGTAGAATTCCTTAAAGCAAGGCACATCATGGTAAAATAAAAATAAGGTACAGTTGTCCTGCTGGAAGGGACTGCATTCAGCACACTGAAAATGCTAGTCTACACAGAGAGCTGAAACAGTATGGAAGCACCCTCCTCAGGGGGCCTGAACACAGGTACCAGGCAGAACCTGGCCAGACAGTGGTCACAGAAGTTTCCAAAACGTATTTCTCTGCTTTATCTCTTTTACAGGTTTTGCAACCATTTTCTAATCAAACTGCCTCTGGCACCGCCCAGCTGGAGGTCCTTCCTGATGCACTGTGGGTAGAGCAGGCCTGAGCTTCCCAGGTAAGGCATCCTGGAAGTGTGGGAGACACCCCTCGCCTAATCCTCGCCACACTCTCTCCACCGTCTAAACTAAATCAGGCACCATGCCTGCCAGAAAACAGAACTTCAGGGGAGTGAGAAGAGCTAACATTACAAGAACATTCAAGCTTAAAAATAAGTAAACAAAATGAATAGCAGGTGCGTCCCTTCCAAGACCATAGAATCTTCTCTCTGGTTGAGGTGACCATACAGCCAGTTAATAAACAAGACAGAAATTATCCCAGGTAGTGTGAGCGTTCAGAACTAAATCCTGAATACGTGCAAAGCAGCAACAAAAACCAAAGGGAGAAAAGCTAAAAACAAAAGCAGAGTATGATGGAAAACCTCTCACTTCTCCGTTTGCAGTTGGACGGCTCTCTTTTTCAGGCTGATGAAGATCAGCCTGTCTGGCTCAAATTCTATTTGACATCTCTTCCTACCACTTGGGATGTAATTTTACTAACTGAATTAAAAGTTATGTTTCCTCACATTTACTATTAGAACAATTGCATAATATTACTACAAAGATAGTGAATTCTTTTACTCATGCATTTATTTATGTTTGTTTATCCCACAAACAGCTATCCCATCACATTGTGTCCTAATAATCTGTTTTCTCTTCTGGTCAGTAGACTCTGAATGTTTTTTTAAGATATTTAAATTATTATTTATTTGTTTGACAGATCACAAGTAGACAGAGAGGCAGGCAGAGAGAGAGAGGAGGAGGAGGAAGCAGGCTCCCCACTGTAGACTCTGAATTTCTTAAAAGTAAATACTTTTGCCTGTGCTTAGCACAGAGCCCAGAGAACACATGATTTTATTCATGGTAGGCAATAAGGAAGGAAGGAACAGTGAATTTCCGTCTCCCACCTTCAGTATGACTTGCCTTTTAAGCTGGGCATCAGTGTCCTTACCAGTAAAATTAAGGTTCAAAGTAGAACATTTTTTTCAGTTGTGAAGCTCTTTGTTTCATATTCTAGTTCTTCTGTTCTCCAGTCTAGCACAAGGCACTGGGCTAGATCTTCTCCGTGGCGATTGTAAACTAGAAGGGATGCTAAGGGAGTTCACGTATAACTGGATTAGAAGGTAGATTATATTTGTGTTATAAACACTGTGGAGAGATTACATCTGACTTTTTGAAATGACCAAGAAGAATGTTCTGGAAAAGGTAGTCTTTGGGTGGGGAGGGGAGGTGGTATTTGGAGTGTGGCTCAGAGTTTGGGTCAAGTTCTTCATGAAGCTGAAATGGAGGAGCGATTGTAGAAAGAATATTCCACACCGAAGGAGTGGGTGAAGTTAAAAGGAAGAAACATGCAAGGCAGAGTAGAGCCTTGGCAAGTACTCCCGGAGTGACAGAGAAGGGAAGCAGAAAAGAAGCATGAGTGGTGCTGGGAGAGTAGAGGCAGGGGGCTCAGTGGAGACGCTGAGCATATCCAGTAGTTAGGAAAGCCAGGAGGCACGGAAGAGAAGGAGGAACGGCTGGAGAAAGCATTCAAAGTCTTGGAGCTGGAGCAGTTCAGAGAGATGGTCCGGGGTGCTTCTCTATAACCGGGTGAGTGAACAGGAGCAGAGATGAAGGAAACAAAGTCAGGAGGTCAGCATGTGCATTTTGAAGTTGTTGCATCGGGGAAGCAATAATGCATGGAGGTCAGCACCGCAGACTTGGAGTCTGGCTTCTCCAGTTCAGACCTTGGCTCTGTCACCTACCATGTGACCTTGGGCAAATTAGTGGACCTCCCTGTGTGTCCGGTTTTCATCTGTGAAGTGGATCTAATAGGAACACCTATCTCTTAAATCTGGGTCACATGTCAGGCACTTCTTCTGAGAGAGTGAGTAGCACCTGGTGAGTGAGGGATAAACACAGACCGTCTCTGCCTGATGAAATAAAACTGATGAAATGGAGCATCCTGTGACCTACAGTGTCATTTGGTGAATCCGGCAGAAGTTGGGAGAAGAGTTGTAGTCCAGCTCACGTTCCAGTTTCAGATTCCTGCTGATCTTGAAGCCTCAAAGGCTGTGTAATTCAAGCTGAAGAACAAGGTTAAAAATTTGTCCCAGGGCAGCTGGGTGGCTCAGTTGGTTAAGTGTCTGACTCTTGATTTCAGCTCAGGCCATGATCTCAGGGTCATGAGATCTAGCCCCACATGGGGCTCTGTGCTCAGTGTGGAGCCTGCGGAAGACTCTCTCTCCGTCTTCTCCCCCTCCCCCCACTTGCACACCCACACACACGTGCTCTCTAAAATAAGTAAATAAAACAATGCAATAAAAATAAAAAAGTATTAAGGTGAGATTTATACTTAATATCCCTAAGTCACAGAGATGCCAAGCAAACAAAATTTAGGAATTTACCAATGCTATATCTTGAACACAGGAAGTTTTATAACAAAGAGACTTATACCTTACTGACATCAAGAATGGATAATTACATGTCGCACTTGTGAGATGTTCACATATTTTATGTTTGTGGGTGATTACATAGCCAGATCATTTCTGTTTCTTTATTACATACCCAGTTCTCTGGGAAAGAACTGATGACCACACAGGAACAGATCATCTGTGGGAAACAAAGCTTAATGGAAGGAGATTGAAGAAATAGAACAAGAGGAGACTGAATTCTCTAGGGGATGATGAGGAAACCAGAAAGGGGTGGGGGAGCAAACGTTTGGTTAGAAAAAGAGAAGAAAGAAAAGAAATAGATATATGAATGATCAAAACAAGAAAACAGGAAGGAGGAAAAACTTCAAATAGAAATGTAAAAGGAGGAGCGCCTGGGTGGCTCAGTGGGTTAAAGCCTCTGCCTTCGACTCAGGTCATGATCCCAGGGTCCTGGGGTCGAGCCCCACATCAGGCTCCCTGCTCGGCGGGGGGCCTGCTTCCTCCTCTCTCTCTCTTTGCCTGCCCCCCCTGCCTACTTGTGATCTCTGTCTGTCAAATAAATAAATAAAATCTTAAAAAAAATATATAAAAGGAGAACATACTAATAGACATTTTGTTCCTTAATAGATTGATTCCCCAAATTAGGTCCATTAATTTTGGGTAAGAGGGCTCATGAGCTGTCTTCGGCTTTTCAGAAAGCTTTGTTGAAATCATACATTTGTCAAAATAAGGCTGCAGAGGCTTCCCTCAACTGTAAAATTTCATTGGGACTGACATGATGCTGATTCAGGGACAAAATTGGCCATTTTGTGCAGCTTATGAATTCTAACAAATGGAAAAATCTTTGACTAATAAAAATATGAATACTAACTAGTAATAAAATAAGCTTTGTAGACAAAACTTTCAAAATCAATAGAAAAATCAACAATAAAGATCAATAGCTTGAAAAAATGGGGAAATCCTCTTCTGAACATGTAAATCCATTGTTTCAGTGGTTAAGATAGGCAACTAATTTATCTGTTTCTGCCACTGTCTGTCACAGAAAATGTGATTGTTCACGTTTCCATTTTACATGTTGCTGTTTCTAGTACAACGCACATACACACACACCTCTCATTGAGTGAACATCAAAATCGGTTTTCTAATTATATATACTGCCTTTTAATTCTGAAGATACAAGAATCCAGGGGTGGAGTTAATCTCCTTGAGCACCTAAATTCACACTTGGTAATGGAAATGTTGATCTGTTCTTCTTTGAGATTAGTAGCAGTGATGTTCCATTGCTCTGGTTCACCTCACATGTAATACAGAAATGCTTGTAATTCAGGAATCCTATTTTGTGATTTACACTATGTAGTAAATTATCCTAATTATTACTGAAAAATAAATGTAATATATATCAATAGAATGCATGTTAAAATGGATATGATGAGCAAATAAAGATTATCTTAAAATGTAGATTTGTTTTCTGGCCACCAAGCCTGTCTTTATTTTCATGCCCACTTTCCAGCGATGTCTTCTAATACCCTCACTCCAGCAATTCTGATTTCACCAAGACCCTTGACCCTACATGTCCTCACTTTCCTCCTCACTCATCTAAGCTGTGTCCGCTTCACCCTCCTCCTCGTTCTACCCCACATTACCTGCCTTCTTTCCCTCTCAAATCTCATTTCCATGACATAAGCCAAACACTGTGAAGTTATGCTTTGCACCTTGCCCTGACGCCCACTATGTTTGCAAATGGCGTTATATCTTTCTTACTAATTTGGATGCCTTTTACTTCTTCCTGTTGTCAGATTGCTGTGGCAAGGAGCTGAAAAGAAGTGGTGACAGTGGACATCCTTGTCTTGTTCCTGATTTTAGGGAAAAAGCTCTCAGTTTTTCACCATTGAATATGATGCTGGCTGTGGATTTTTCATATATGGCATTTATTAGGTTGAGGTAAGTTCTCTTGAAACCTACTTTGCTGAGGGCTTTTATCATGAATAGATGTACTTCATCAAATGCTTTTTCTGCATCTATTGAAATGATCACATGGGTTTTATCCTTTCTCTTATTGATGTGATGTATTTCACTGACTGACTTGCATGCAATGTATCATCCTGGCTGATTTGCTGATGTTGAGCCATTCCTGCATCCCAAGAATAAATCCCACTTGATCGTGCTGAGTAATCTTTTTTAATGTATTATTGAATTTAGTTTGTTCATATTTTGCTGAGGATTTTCACATCTGTGTTCATCAGAAATACTGGCCTATAGTTTTCTTTTTTTGTTGTTCTTTATCTGGTTTTGGTATGAGGGTAATTCTGGCCTCATGAAATGAATTTAGAAGCTTTCCTTCCTCTCTGTTTTTTGAAATAAGGTGAAAATAGGTATCAACTCTTCTTTAAATGTTTGGTGGAATTCACCTCAGAGAGCAGCCTAGTCCTGAACTTCTATTTGTTGGGAGTTTTTTGATTACTGACCCAATTTCATTGCTGATAATCAATACATTCAGATTTTCTATTCTTCCTGATTCAGTTTTGGGAGGTTATATGTTTCTAGGAACTTATCCTTTTCTTCCAGGTGGTCCAATATTTTGGCATATAGTTTTTCATAATATATTTTTTTAAAGATTTTATTTATTTATTTGTCAGAGAGAGTGAGCACAGGCAGACAGAGTGGTAGGCAGAGGCAGAGGGAGAAGCAGGCTCCCCACTGAGCAAGGAGCCCGATGCGGGACTTAATCCCAGGACGCTGGGATCACGACCTGAGGCAAAGGCAGCCGCTCAACCAACTGAGCCACCCAGGCGTCCCTAGTTTTTCATAATATTTTTTATAGTCCTTTTGTTTTTTCTGTAGTTTTGGTTCCTACTCTTGTATTTCTGATTTTTACTCTATGTTATTTTGATGAGTCTGGATAGATGTTTGTCAATTTGTTGATCTTTTCAAAGAACCAGTTCCTGGTTTCATTGATTTGTTCTACTGTTTTTGTTTTTGTTTGTTTCTGTATCACTTATTTCTACTCTAATCTTTATTTCCTTTCTTCTGTTGGTTTTGGGTGCTTCTTTTGCTAGTTCCTTTAGGCATAAGGTTAGGTTGTTTGAGATTTTTCTTGCTTCTTGAGGTAGGCCTGTATTACTATAAACTTCCCTCTAGAGCCGTTTTTGCTATATCCTGAAGGTTTTGGACTGTTGTGTTTTCATTTTCATTTGTTTCCATGTATTTTTAAAATTTCCTCTTTGATTTCTTACTTGACCCATTCATTGTTTAGTGGCATGTTACTTAACCTCCATGTATTTGTGTTCTTTTTAGATTTTTTCTTGTGGTTGATTTCCAGTTTCATAGCTTTGTGAGGTGCATGGTATTATGACTTAAATCTTTTGAGTGTATTGAGACTAGTTTTGTAGCTTAATATGTTATCTGTCCTGGAGAATGTTCCACGTGCACTTGGAAAGAATATGTATTCTGCTGTTTTAGGATGGAATGCTTTGAATGTATCTATTAGATCCATCTGGTCTAATGTGTCATTCAAAGCCACTGTTTCCTTGCTGGTATTTTGTTTGGATGCTCTATCCATTGATGTAAGTGGGGTGTTAAAATCCTCTACTCTTATTGCATTAGTATTGATTACTTCCTTTACAAAGCTTGTTATTAGCTGCCTTATGTATTTGGATGCTTCCATGTTGGGTGCATAAACATTTACAATTGCTGTATCTTCTTGTTGGATTGTTCCCTTTCTGATTATGTAGTGACCTTCTTTGTCTCTTGTCACAGTCTTTGTTTTAAAGTCTAGTTTGTCCCATAGAACTATTACCACCCTGCTTTCTTTTCACTTCCATGTGCATGATAAATGCTTCTCCATCCTCTCTCTTTCATCTGCAGGTGTCTCTCTAGGTCTGAAATGAGTCTCTTGGAGGCAGCATACAGATGGGTCTTGCATTTTTTTTTTTAAGATTTTATTTATTTATTTGTCAGATAGAGAGCACAGGAGCGAGCACAGGCAGACAGAGTGGCAGGCAGAGGCAGAGGGAGAAGCAGGCTCCCTGTCGAGCAAGGAGCCCGATGTGGGACTTGATCCCAGGATGCTGGGATCATGACCTGAGCCGAAGGCAGCCGCCCAACCAACTGAGCCACCCAGGCGTCCCGGGTCTTGCATTTTTATCCATTCCATTATCCTATGCCTCTTGATTGGAGCATTTAGTCCATTTACATTCAAAGTAATTATTGATAGGTATGTACTTACTGCCATTTTGTTTCTTTTTCTTATGGTTGTTTTTGTAGTACTTCTCTTTCCTCTCTCATGGGTGCTGGTTTTCTTTAGCGATATACTTGGATTCCCTTTTCTCTGTTTTTTGTATACCTATTACTGGTTTTTGATTTGTGCTTACCATTAGATTTATATATAACATCTTATGCATATAGCAATCTGTATTAAGTTGATGGTCACTTAAGTTTGAACCCATTCTAAAAAAAAAAAAAACCAACACATTTTTACTCCTCTCCCATCCACATTTTTAATATATGTTGTTATACTTTACATACTTTTATTTTGTGAATCCCTTGACTGATTTTTATAAATATGCTTAATTTTAGTGCTTTTGTGTTTCCTACTTTTCTTATTCCTACGTATGGTCTTATCTTCCACTCAAAGAGTCCCCTTTAACATTTCTTGTAAGCCTGGCTTAGTGTTGATGAATTCCTTTAACTTCTGTTTGTCTGGGAAACTCTTTAGCTCTCCTATTCTGAATGAGAGCCTTGCTGGATAGAGTATTCTTGTCTGCAGATTTTTTCCTTTCAGTGCTTTGACTATAGCATGGCACACTCTCTGGCCTGCAAAGCTTCTGCTGAAAATCAGCTGATGGCCTTGTGGGGTTTCCCTTGTATGTAACTGTTTTCTATTCTCTTGTTGCTTTTTAAAATTCTCTCTTTATCACTATTTTTTTACCATTGTAATTACTATGTGTCTTGATGTGGACCTCCGTGAGTTGATTTTGCTGGGGACTCTCTGTGCCTTCTGGATCCAAATTTCTTTTTACTTCCCTAGATTATGGAAGTTTTCAGGTATTATTTCTTCAAATAAATTTTCTGCTTCCTCTTCTCTCTCTTCTCTTTTTGGCATCCCCATAATGTGAACATCATCACCCTTGATGACAGTGTTGTTGAGTTCCTTAATCTATTTTCATATATTATTATTATTTTTCTCTCTCTTGTTCAGCCTGATTGCTTTCCATTACTCCATTGTCCAGGTCACAAATCTGTTCTGCTTCCTTTAGTCTACTATTTATTCCATTTAGGTTTTTAATTTCAGTTACTGAGTTCTTCATCTCTAATTGGTTTTTTCCCATGTTTTCTGTCCCTTTGTTGAGGGTCTCACTGAGATCCTTCACTCTTCTCTAGTTCAGTGAATGTCTTTGGGACCATTACTTAAAATTCTCTTTTGGACCTATTTGTTCTTCTCCGTGTCATTTAGCAATCTTGCTGTGATTCTGTCTTGTTCTTTCATTAGGGATATATTCCTCTGTCTTCTCATTTTGTCTAAATCTCTGTATCTGTTTCTATGTGTTAAGAAAGTTAGCTGTGTTTCCTACTCTTGAAGGTAGTGGCCTTATGAGGAAGAGGTTCTGGAGTGCCCTGCAGTGCAAGGTCCCCTCTTCTGCAGAACCTGATGCTTCAGGGGTGTCTTCTATGTGTGTTGTATGCACCCTTCTGTTATGGCTGAGCTATGTCTACCTTCAGCCCAGCTGGCTGTAATGGCTCTCTTTGTCTGTTGTGGGCAGTGTTTGGTCCCTGTGGTGTTAATGGGCCAGTCTGGGGCTGATTTGGGCTTGAGTTGAGTCAGATCAGGTATTTGCCAGAGCTGCGGGAGCACCAACCTGCAGAGTGTTCTCCCTGTGTTTTCCCCTGAGAAACTTTCATTGGTGGGCATGGCCTGCAGTCACACTAGATGTCTGCCCCCAGCTCACTATTGGGGCCAAGTGGGACTGATATATGTGGTTTTCTTCCCCTCTTCTTCTAAGGGCTGAGGTCAGTTTGGTATAGTGCTGGGCCCTTTCAAGGGTGCCAGCACACAGCCAGGCTTGTGGCTCTACTTTAGATGGACTGCTGCTGCGGACGGGTCCACAGCAGGGATGATGTCATCAAAGCCTGGACCAGTCTGCTATGGGAACGGCTTTGCACCTAATGGGAAAACTGCTGAGGCAAAGGTGGATGGGCTGTGACTGCAGAAGACTGACAGCTGGGAGGACTCACTGTTAGCAAGCTTGGTGGAGAGTGTTCACACTGCATTGGTTTCCATATGTGTCCATGTATCTAGGCTGCAGGTCAGGGGAGGGAAGTAGCACCTGTTTTGTTCTTGGAGAGTTCTCCCAACAACCCCTGCCCTTCCAGCACCCACTCTGAGATTAGCAAACAAATCTCCCACCTGTATGCCCCAGACATTTTTTCAAATTGCTGCTTCTATGCAGTATCTTCACACTTACCTCTTTGAAAGCAGGCAGTCAGCTTCCTATCTCCCTCTGGCTCTCCGGGGACAAGCCCACTGATTTTAAATTTTAAAAATTTTAAAAAGATTTATTTTAGAGCATGCTAGCAGGAGGGGCAGAGGGAGAGGGAGAGAATATCTTAAGCAGACTCCATGCTGAGTGTAGAGTCGGACATGGGGCTCGATCTCACAACCCTGAGATCATGACCTGAGCTGAAACCAAGAGTCTGATGCTTAACCAACTGTGCCACCCAAGTGAGCCCACTGATTTTTAAAGTTCCAGATATTAAGCCCCGCTGATTGCAAGAACTCACAGAGTTAAGCCCCTCTGATTTTCAAAGCCAAATGTGGGGATTTGTCTTCCCAGTGCAGGTCCACTGTGCTTTGAGTGCCTGGCATGAGTTCTGCTCCTCTCCCCTCTCCATGCCCCCATCATCCCTCCCTTCTTCCACAGTCAGATACCTGGGGTCAGTCTGGCTCCTGATCGAGTCTCCACTCTTCCTACCCTTTTCCGTATGACCTCTCTCTACATTTCTATGGCCTCTTAAGTCTCCATAATGTTAAAGGTTTTAATTAACCAGGAAGACATAAAAATCTAAATTTATATGTATATAATAAATAGCTTAACATCAAAATATATAAAGCAAAGAACAACATGACAACGAAACAAATTGAAATCATACTGAGATATCTGCACACACCTCTCTCAAATGATAAGCCAGTCAGACTCACAAACTTGGTAAATGTGTGGAAGAGTTGAACAATACACAATTGAATAGAGAAACCTAATAAACATAGAAGATTGCCCCCAACACCTACAGATTACCCATTCTGATGATATGTTAAGCTATAAGGCAAGTCTTGGCAAATTTCAAAGATTTAATTCATATATAGTGTGTTCTCAAACCACAGCACAATTAAGATAAAAACCAACAAGATAAATTGCATAGCAATAAATAAAATTGCTAAGTTTTTGAAATTCAGAAATAGCTTCTAAAGGAGTACTTTACTTTGCTCAAGAAAAAATGAGAGTTTTGGAAAACTTGTTTTGGGTGCGGGGCAGCTCACCTGTGGCCCCATGGTGTGTCACAGCATCGTGGTGCAGAAACTGGCCGAGTGGGACTCGCCAAGGGCAAGTTGAGAAAGTACAACTCGTTCTGTCTATTTGATAGACTTTCCTGTTTCTGTGCCAGTGTCTTGCTGTTCACATATTTTAGTTTTGTAGCGTGTTCTGACAGCAGGTGGGGTGAATTCTCTTTTATTATTCTCTTTCCTCCAAATTATCAAGGCCATTCTTGTACATCTTCTTTTCAGAACTGTAAGATCAGGTTATCATGCTCCAGCCTGTTTTTTGAAAAAAATTGTACCAGAAACATTATTATTAGCCAACTTTATTCACAACTATTGGGGTTGGGAAGATTCTAACAAGGGAAATAGTGAGGCCTGGCCTAATGGAGGTGGGGTGCAGAGAGAGGGCACAGGGAGATACTGTAGAGTTGTTCTGATGGGAAGACTTCACAGGTCAAATGGTCAAGGAGCTTGGAGGATTGTGAAGTAACTGGCATTCTCTTTGATGACCCAGCTGTCCACAGCTGGATGCCCCACCCAGCTACTGTGCACACCGTCAGCTGATCAGCAGCTTACCCAAGTAAAAGAAAACAAGACTTACTATTCTTGAGCTGTGGTTCTTCTTCTCTTTTTTTATGTTTTATTTTTTGTGTCTAAATCATGTTTTTGTTTTGTTAGAGGACATGAAATCAGTCTTTTGATTTTCCTTGTATACAAGCAAATGAGTAGCCAATAATTACACCCTTCTGAGTTATTACTTGACAGACCATTATAGCTTTAAAAAACTGCTATGTTTTCAGCTGGAGCTAGTAATTGTTTCCATTAAAATTATTTTAGTTATGTAAATAACCATTGAAAAAATGTCTTCCTTTATGTAATATATAACAAGAAGTGAACAAGATTTAAATAAAGAAAAGCAGTAACATTTTCCCAAGGAATATAAAAAGAGACCAGAATAAATGGGAAAACATCTTACAAATCTGTGGCTAAAATTAGCCACTCAGGAAACGACAGATGTTGGTGAAGATGTGGAGAAAGGGGAACCCTCTTACGCTGTTTGTGGGAATGCAAGCTGGTGCAGCCACTCTGGAAAACAGTATGGAGGTTCCTCAAAAAGTTGAAATAGAGGGACACCTGGGTGGCTCAGTTGGTTAAACGGCTGCCTTCGGCTCAGGTCATGATCCCAGCGTCCTGGGATCGAGTCCCACATCGGGCTCCTTGCTCGGCGGGGAGCCTGCTTCTCCCTCTGCCTCTGCCTGCCTCTTTGTCTGTCTGCCTGTGCTTGCTCTCTCTCTCTCTCTCTCTAACAAATAAATTAAAAAAAAAAAAAAAAGTTGAAATAGAGCTACCTTATGACCCAGCAATCGCACTACTGGGTATTTACCCTAAAGATACAAATGTAGTGATCCGAAGGGGCACGTGTATCTGAATGTTTATAGCAGCAGTGTCCACAATAACCAAGTTATGGAAAGAACCTAGATGTCCATCAACAGATGAATGGATAAAGAAGATGTGTTTTGTATATATATGATGGAATACATATCTCAACCATCAGAAAAATGAAATCTTAACCATTTGAATGATGTGGATGGAAGTAGAGTGTATTATGCTAAGTGAAGTAAGTCAATCAGAGAAAGACAGTTGTCATATGATTTTACTTACAGGTGGAACTTAAGAAAAAAACAGAGGATCATAGGGGAAGGGAGAGAAAAATAAAATAGATATAAAAATAAAATAAGATGAGCTCAGAGAGGTGAAAAATCATAAGAGACTCTTAACTATAGGAAACAAACTGAGGGTTGCTGGAGGGGAGATGGGCAGGGAAGCAGGTAACAGCACCAGTGATGGGCACTAAGGAGGGTACATATTGTAATGAATACTGGGTGTTGTACGCAACTGATAAATCCCTGACCTCTCCCTCTGAAACCAATAATACACTATATGTTAATTAATTGAATTTAAATGGAATTTTTAAAATTTTTTATTTTTAAAATTTTTAAAATTAAAAATTTAAATGTAAAAATTTAAAAAATTTTTAAATTTAAATAAAATTTTTAAAAAATTATGTTCTGGACAAAAACATTCTATGTTGTACCAATCTCTAAATCCAGTGAAGTCTCAAAATCTAAAACTTCATTGAGGGCCCCAACAAATCAATAATAAAAATGTAAACAATGTAATAGAAAAATTTGCAAAAGATATGAATAGGAAATTCTCTAATGAAATACAAAAATGGCTAATAACAAATGAAAAGAAGCTTAAATTCATTAATAGGGTGTACCAAGATACATATACAAGGGGTCATTTGCAGAATTATTATCATTTTAAGAATTAGAAGAAATGAGTATCAATTATGAAATAGTTAAATGTATTACAGTTGATCATATTAAATTTTTTTAAAGATTTTATTTATTTATTTGACAGAGATCACAAGTAGTCAGAGAGGCAGGCGGGGGGGGGGAGCAGGCTCCCTGCCAAGCAGAGAGCCCAACCTGGGGCTCGATCCCAGAACCCTGGGATCATAACCTGAGCTGAAGGCAGAGGGTTTAACCCACTGAGCCACCCAGATGCCCCAAAATGGTGGTTTTAAAAAAACAAGATCTGTATTTGTTGATCCAGAAAGACCTGTAATGCATATTTTAAGGGGAATAGAGTTGCAAGAAACACGGTATTATCACTTTTATGTTAAAATAACACTACATATAATGTGTGTGTGTGTGTGTGTGTGTGTGTGTGTGTGTGTGTATGTGTGTGTGTAATTCTAAGGAAGAAGATCTGGAGAGCTTACATTATTGATAGGGAGCAGACAAGCTAGGGGCAGGCAGATTATGGGATCCTTCACTTCTTACTTAATACACTTCTGTATAACTTAACATGTGTTACAACAAGAATGCATTTCTGTATCTGTTATGTAATTAGGAAAACAGAAATATTGGTATGCATAACACTAAAGAGACTCTAACTTGGCTTTAATATTTTTAATATTCTTTTCCAGTTTTATTTAATATTCCTTTTTATCTACTAGTTTGTATCTTCATGGATATGCATTTCTCATATTGCTACATGTTAAAATAATTCTCATGCCTCTGTAATATTCCACAGTCTGAATAAACCGTAACCTTAAGTCTTCTATTGTTGATCTTATGAAGAATATCATCCACATTACTTTTCCCATAGTTTTGAATTCTTTCCTTGGGATGGAATTCTTGAAGTTGGATTGTTGAATGAAAGGATACGAACCACTGTGAGCTGGATAGCATCTTCTCAGTCTTCCAGTGAAAGTACAAGCCCCTGTCACGTATGGACAGTTTTCCATGCTCTATTTGCATATGGGTACTCCCACTGATCCTTAATGTTAATTCGCTTCTCACTTTCCTGCATGCAAATCGTAGTCATTAACTATTTTTCTTCTAAAAATCCCTTTAATACCTTTAGGTTGATCATATTTTCTAAAAAACAACAACAACAAAAACCTTAAAAATATGCAGTACCTTTATGTATTAACCTAGTGGAAGAGAGAAAATAGGACTCTGCCTCCTGTTGTGCTTATGTATTATTTTAGCAGTTGAAAATCAGAGTGAAGTTGCCCAATGAAATAGGTAACCTCGATTGTTAGAACATGTATTTTCCTCTGCGGACTCTATAAACCTATTTTAATTTGAATGCAGAAAACGTGCCCTGAATAGTCTTAATTTTCCGGAGTTGGTGCCCATCCCGCTGTGGTCCCCAGAACAAACAAGCCTTGTAGGTGCGTCCGGAAACCGCAGTGAGCGATGCTGTTGATAGGTGGCGCAAGAGGACCAGATCACAGCCCTGCGCTGGCTCCAGGGGACCCCCTTCCTGAGCTCTGGGGGTTGCTAAATCCTTTACAAGAGAGTCTTGTGAAGTGCATGCAGTCTTCCCTGCTTTCAAATCAAGAAGAAAGATTACAAAACATATTTCAGTGGGAGAAAAAGTAAAATTAAAAATGCTATTTCCTATCTCACCCAGGCATCCTTCACCCACAATTTGGTTTTCATCCATAGGAACTGAGCCCAGGACCCTGGCTCTTCCCAGGTAGTGCATTTCCTCCAGCCTGGAATATTTACTCAAATAATTCCTCAGGGGCCTCGGGGGTGCTGTCAGCTCCAGCCTTCACCAAAAGAAGTGCAGACTCCTGGCTGACAGTGAGGGACCCTGCTGGCTTTGGCTCCGAGGTCTCCCACTGTCAGGGCAGGCATGGGCACTCTGTGTGTGGTCCCTCTCAGAGACAAATTCTCCTCCAGGTAAGCGTTCAGGTAAAGCTGACTCAGACCCACAGGTCTAGGAACAAATGTTTATTTTCTGAGAAAGTCATCTCAAATTTTAAGAAGGAAAAGAGATTTTCCTAACTTGCCAAATATTGGAGTTCAAACTTGGCTTTATTGGTCAGAACAATGTTACCTCTTGTCTCGGACGTCATCACCTGGCACCCCCGTCTTACCCTTCTTTGCATGTGGTGCCTCTCTGAGCCAACCTGGAGTGAGGCAAGAGCTGCTTGTCTGGGACCTTTCCCTCTTAAAGAACCCTCCCTTCAGCACATAGAAACTGGGCTCCCTTAACTCTGAAATATCATCTTGTAAGGATTAGATGTTTAGGTTTCTCCTCAGTCTCCCTTTATGGGAGGATGAGAAGTCGGTAGCTCTACTCTCCTGTTTACATGAAAAACCAAGATGGGAGGATTGTGTTGCTCGGCGGTAACTGCAAACATCACACGACTGAAGGCGTAGTCTGGGTGAGAGCAACCCGTGTGTTAATAACAGTCTGATCCTCACAGAATGATGGCCCCACCCAATAACTGAGCTAAAGGAATGAAGAAGGGAGTTCTTCCTTTTTGAGGTCCACAATCTGGACCCATGAAGACTTTGTCTTCATTAAAACAACATTTATAGGGCTGATCATTTCAGTGGCTATAACTGACTCAAGTAAATGGGACCTTGTCAGCAGCAAAAACTTTGATTTCTCCCTTTTGCATGACACAACCATAGGACCAGGGTGAATTTTCCTCCACAAAATAGGTCAGGCAAATTCTTATAAGGCTGGGCAATGAAGCAGTGTTTCCGGGAGCCTCAGGCCAATATTTCTCTGGAAAAAAATGGAAATATCATCGGCCTCACCGGCCAGAAACAAACATTGCCCTCTGGGTAGACAAAGGTTATTAAGGATGCCGTTCAACCAGACATTTGATACATAGTGACCAGAGAGAGCATTTCTGACTACTGTGGCCATGAGTCCCAGCTGCCTGACCTCTCCA
The DNA here is from genome assembly GCA_003697995.1 of Taxidea taxus jeffersonii. NCBI lineage: Eukaryota > Metazoa > Chordata > Mammalia > Carnivora > Mustelidae > Taxidea > Taxidea taxus. The sequence continues at coordinate 25,090 of RCUC01154987.1, read as the reverse complement.
GCTGCTCAGGGGCGGCTCTGTGAAACTGGAAGTGAATTCTGGAAATGGCACATGGCTGAGAATCATGATTCCTGTCGCCATGTCATCACTGCATACTTTCTACCAAGTGTTGACGAAGCCAGACAGGTTATTCTTTAATAACATCACCCAAGGAATATATATGGCTCTTGTGTTCCTGCCCCCAAAGAGAACCATTTGGAACTTAAGCCCCTTTGGAAATTGACTCTTCCCATCAAGAGAAGAAAGTTCATTCTCATTCTCCCATCAGTGACACAGGGCAGAAGAGACAACTGGAAGATTAAGGAGAAAGAGCAGTGCTACAGAACTGGGCAAATAAAGGAAGAAATCCTTCCCAGATCAAACTTCATCTTAGGCTGACAGTTTGCAAAGCTCATTAGAGGAAGCAAGAACTCCTTTGGCATATAATTGTGGAACACTCTGAACTTACAGTGCTGTACCACAGGAAAGCATGTTCTTTGATGACCAGTCAGGTAGTTCTAGCACTTATCAGACTCAGCCCCCGGCAGAGTAGCTCTGGGCACAGAGGAGGCAGGGACGGCATAACCAGAGAACCACAGAAACCCCAGCAGAACAGAGTTCACGCTTGTCCCCACACTCAGCCATGGGTCTTTATCAATTGATACTGGAAGTGAAGAAGTGATCTATATTAGAAATTCACAGCACCACGTGCGGGTTTTTGTATGTAATGTTCGGTCACTGCAGAGAAACCTGTATCCAGCCCTTGTTCCCGAGCATGGTTTCAGCTGTTCCCGACTCCCATGCTGGTTCCTTGAGGCTGGTGAATTGTGAAAGCCTTGATGGTAGGGAAGAGAGGACTCCTGTAGGGGCATCTGCCCAGCCCTGAGATGAGCTTCTGGAGGTAGGGCAGGTACAGTGAGCAGTGGCTACCTGTCTCCTTCCCGAATGCCACGTGTCCCATTTCTTTGGCACTCCTCCCTCCAGCCCCTTCTAGCTTCCACTGAGCTTTTTCTCTCTTCGCTTCTGTGCAGACCCCAACCATCCTCAACTCTTACCTTCTGGGCACCCGCAGCATGCTCCTGTCTGCACCCATGTCTGTTCTAACCCCCGAGCCCCGTCTTCCCAGACCGCTGAGCCCATCATTTTATGACCCTTAGTCTGTCTCTTCTTTGTGTCTATAGGCTCTGGAGGTCAGGGATTGTATAACCCTGTGGTCCTACTATGTCATACAGTGTCATTTTCAGTTAATACTTAATAGTAACAACAGTCTCCATTTATGGAACTCTGCTAAGGGTCAGGCTCTCCATGAAGCATGCAATATACTTTGCTTCTTTGGAGATACAAGGAAGGTTTTCTCCTCTCTCTTTTACCAACAAGGAAACCAAGGCCCCAGAAGCTAGGTAACTAACTTGCCCAAGGTCACACCATCTGCTTGGATCCAGAAATTGGAACTTGACTCTTCTTACATAGGGAGCCCTGGTCCTAACCCATCAGGTGTGGCTTTGCTGGTAGGCAGACAGGAGGCCTGTGGCATCTCTCAGTGCCTCGGTGCCTCTCTTTCCTGTGCCCTCTGCCTCAGCATCATGCAGGGGTTGAGGGAGGTGCTTCAAGTGATCTCATGGGGACCCCAGGACCTTTGCAAGGGTTGATGGCTGGCATGTACTCTGGGGCCCTGGGAATGTGTTTCCAGCTCACAAGCCTCCTTTGGGAAGGAATTGGGGCAGATGATTGAACAACTATTCTCTGTCTTCCACATCTGCCTTCTCCCCACAGAGGATTTTTTTTTATTTTCTTATAACTGTCTGGGTTTAAGGACACCTGTAGATATTTCCCTTCCCCAGCTGCAGCAAGAACAGCGTGGATGTTTCAGATTCTTGGGCTTCTTAGAGATGGGTCATGTCAACAATGCTGTCCTCTTCGGGTATTAAGTAGTATTAAAGATTTATAGTCAGAGGTTCTTTCTGCCATATAGTGAGGTAGAAATATGACCCATCATAGTGCCTTCTAAATGACAAATGTACAAACAGTAATACTGAAGCCTAAATTATCATCATTAAAGACTAATCATTTATCCAGGGCTTCTGTTGGCTTTCTGTCAATATGCTTAGTTTTTAATAAGCATTTTCTCATTTAGTCACCAAAACCAACCCCCATAAGGCAGGTATTGACTGGGGACTCCTGGGGGGCTCAGACAGTTGAGCAGCTGACTCTTGGTCTCAGCTCAGGTGATCTTGGGGGTCCTGGGATGGAGCCCGGCATCAGGCTCCCTGCTCAGTGGGGAGTCTCCTTTTCCCTCTGCCTCTGCCCTTCCCTCACTCCAGCTCATGCTCTCTCAAATAAATAAATAAATAAAATCTTTGTGGGGAGAAAAGTCAGACAGGTACTTAGTAACTGTACAACGTAGAGTAAGCAGCTCACTGGGCTTCAGTACCCCAGTCTGCAAAATGGGGAGAGCATCAGTACCTGCCTCATAATGTTATAACAATGCTGCGATTAAGTACCCACATAAAGGGGTTGGCCCAGTGCCCAAGATGAAGTAAAAGCTCAAGCATTCTGTGCCCTCATTCCCATTTTACAGCTCAGGAATCCGAGCCCCGGAAACACTTGCCCAAGTTCACATAGTGGGATCCAAACCTTAACCTCAAAGGGAAATCCTTTATCCACTCTGCCACACTGTCTTGCTTAGTTAATCATTGGGTTAATTAAATAAGTTAATTATTTACATGGTGTCTTTTGTCCCCTCTCTCTACAGTGTCTGGAAATGAACTCAACTAGTGAGAGCCCAGGGCCTCAAAGATCAAGGTCAGTTGGTACATCCCTCAGCGGCCATCCTGCAGCCCACACACAAGAATGCAGGATGGAGGGGCCGAGGGATGGATGTGTGGGTGAATCCACACATGTCCATCACCACTATTGGAAGAAAGCCTAGCTCCAGTGAGAGGGACCCCAAGTCCTCATTTGCCCAAGCTGGTCTGGATTTGTTACCGTCTCCCTGGCCTCATTATTAACACTGCCCTCTCATTCTCAAACAGTGTTGGTTTAGACCATCAGTAATGCAGCTGTCCTACCCAAAGTGTGTTATCTCAGCAAACAAAGGGCACTGTGCTCTCATCATCTTTTGGTGCCTTGCCCCTGTTCAGACTGTCCACAGCCATGTCTTGTCTACCTGAATTTTTTCCCTACCCCTTCTTGCCAATTGCTTTAAACTTTGTCCCTCCGTATCTCCCCAGCTACTTTTGCTTTCAAATTCTTGGTGGTGGCCTGGTGTTTAAGGAGGTTAAACGGCGTCTGCATCCTGGATCCACCACGCACTTACCACTTCCTTTCTGTAAGACCTAGTTCAGCCTCTGCAGAGGGGAACATGAGGCCAGACCTCACAAGGGTGTTATAATGGGGTGCTCAGTAACTCTTAGCTGCCTGCGAGTCATGACTCAAAAAGAGATGATGGGCTGGTCCAACTAAAAAGACGGATGCCCTTCCTGGTTTTATCACAGTTATCCTTGCCGGGCACCAGTATCCCACATGAAGCATGTTGAAGGATCCTGGGATCACGATACGGAAGATCTTCATAGAGTATTTCATTCCTCTTAAGGGTGACGTTACAAGTCCAGGGCAGGCAACCTACCGGTGTGAATTGTGAGCTGTAGTGCCAGCCCCCTGCCCAGACCTGTCAAGCTCTCTGGAAATCAAGTGCCGATTTTTGCAAAGCATTGAATTTTTCTCAGCTCCTAAGAAGATACTGTTAACCTCTCAGAGTTATTTGGGTTGCCCTCTAGCAACTCAAGGAGCCCTCACGCAGTGTCCCCCACCCCAGCCTGGTCTCCCAATATGATACGCCTGGCTCTGGACTTGTCTGTGCAATCTCTGCTATGCCTCATCTTTCAGGGAGCTGCTCTTTGCTCGGCATGACTGCAGAGGTATGAATATCAAGCAAAAATGTGGTGGACAGATGCTGGTTTTGTCTTCCCATTACCATCCTCACATCTCTTGGTAAGAGCACTTGCATTGTCTCTGTAGAACCACTCCCTCCCAGTGTTTGGGCGGGGCTGACCCCTCTTCTCCACTCCAGCCATCTGTGCCTGAGGGAGGCCTCATCAGTCAGAGCCACAGTGATTGGTTCATGGAGACTCCATGACTCGACTTAAGCCAATAAGAAGCAGACCTGAGATTTTTGCTGGTCTGGTGGGGCAAGATGTGCTCCTTGCTCTGGGGTTAGGAGGACAGTAGAGAGTTACTGCAGGCCATCTTTGCCACCTAAAAATGCAGCAAGCACAGGGAAATCTCAAACCTGGCGATGGAAAGTACATTTAGGATGACATTGCTCTGGCACCCGATCTAGCTGTGCTTGAAGCCCATTCACCCTGATTACTGAGCCAATTAAATCTTCTTTTATGCTCACATCATTTTGAATTAAGTTTCCATTGCTTTCAAACCCAGAAAGTTCTGGTTAATTTCACAGGGAAATGTGTTCTCTCTCTTGAAAGGCTTACATTTTAGCAATAGATGTGTCTTCAGCCCGAAGAAATGAATTGGTGCAGTAGGATTTCAGTCATTGGTGTCAACCAAGGTGGCCAAAATATTCTGAAGTGGGGTTAGGAACTAGGGACTCTCAGACTCTGCCCCTACCAGGCACCGTCCTGTCTCCCTGGCATTGAGACTGACCCAGCTCAAAGGACGGCCCCTATCAGCCCAAAGGAAAGCTCCTTGGCTGTCGAGGCCTGCGGTAACAGCCAGCCCTGTGTGATCTCTCCCTGTGAGAACGCATCTCACCGAAAGCCACACAGATCGCTCGTCCTTGTCATCAGCAGCAGCAACCCCCACAGGCAAATTAGGAGTATTACTCTGTGAGGATCAGCTGAGGTGGCAGCTTGACCTAGAAGTGTCATCTCTCATCCTCCCTCCATTTCCTGGCATTCCCATGCTTAGCATTCAGACAGGCGGCCAGACTTGGCAGGAAGAGTCTATTTTTCTGAAAGTTAAGACTGCTTTCCCAGCTGGCAGCGGGGGAAGGGGACAGTAAAGAAGAGCAGGTCACATACCAGACCAAACTTCTTGTCTTTTTTTTTTTTCCTTTTTTTCTTTTTGTAAATAAGAGTGGCTATCCTCCTTGTTTTCTCTGAGAGAAGATCACTTTCTGAAGGCAGAGAGACCGGGCTCCTCACAGCCGCTCTCGGTGGGTGGGACCCAGTGAAGAACACAAGGCTGAGGAACAAAATCAAATCTCTGAGGAGCACAAGAATTCTTTTCACATGGACATCAGTTACATTCATTAATGGCTCACAAATGAGTTCAGACTTTCTTTTTTTTAATCTGTGGGATTGTTTTAAATTGAGCTCCAGAAACGGACCCTCAGAGCAGAATTCATGTGTAAGTTATTTATTAAGGAAATGCTTCCAGGGGAAGCCAGTGAGGAGGGGGAGGCCAGAGAAGGGGAAGAACCCATGCAAACCCCCATCCTCAACCTGATCCCCCCAGGGGAGCACTGGGAGCAGGTAAGTTGTGCCTCAGAGTGTGTCCCCATGTGGGACATGGGATGCTGGGCTGTTAGACTCCCTCACGGGTGGCTGGCAGTCCCAGGTTGTGACTGGCCGTGGAGGAAGGGAAGACAAAGACTTCCAGGCCCTTCTGGCCCTCTGAGCTTATGAGCAGAATGACTCCATAGATCCAAGGCAGTTAGGAGCCAAAACACAAAGCAGGGGTTGAGGGAACAAGCCACACATAGATACAGTAAAAGGACACTAGGTATCTGGGATGGGCACCAACAGTGCTCAATAAAAACTTAACACAAAACACCACAAAATGTAGGGTGGCTGGGCTCCCCCTTCTGGGGAAGAATAACAAGCCATGAAGACACCTTGTCATTCTTTGAGAGCTACCACTATCCTCTCCACTCCCCACCCTGCCACCACCACTTCCACATGCACACAACCCAACCTTTCACAGCTGACTTCACTTGCCTCCATGACCACAACCAAGTTGAGAAGATTCTTTCTGCTGAGATTTTGGTTTGGAGACTGAGAGAATCATTTTTAGTCTGGCTGTTGGCCTGGATTGGTGTGGTATAGACTTAGACATGGGGTCATCACTGTGGGATGGCTAGGCTTGGACATAGACCCAGTGAAACCCAAGAAAACCAACCCACAGGGAGAAAGAAAAGTATATAACCAGACTAATAGCTAATAAGTATTAAGGGCTGGCTCTGTCCCAGGCACTGTTTCCACATGGATGAGCTCATCTGATCCTCAGCACAACCTCATGGAGTGGGAACTCTAGCTGTTCTCATCCAAGGTCCAGGGAACTCATGTCTCAAGTGCCTTGAGTAAAGGTCACGTAGCTTGAAGAGGGGCAGTCAGGATTCAGTCCTCTGGTTTAACTCAACAGCCAGGCACTGCCCAAGGCCAGAAAGGCAGCTGAGCCCTCAGAAGCCCGGGTTAGACTCTGGCAAGTGAGGGCCAGACAGAGGAGGGTTCATAGCTGCCCCAGGTTTCTGGGGGATCCTCTCCCTCACACACCTGCTGGAAACGTTTGTCCCACCATCTTATAATAGCCATGTTCCACTTGCTTTAAAAAAACAATGCTCAGGTTATGTTTATAGTGATTGCTATTGCTTGTAAGGAAAAGACTCTTAGGGAGGACCCCTGCTCTTGATGAAAAGAGAAAAAAAACTGAAGTTTATTTTCAGCTCTTTCCAGTTCCAGAAGTTTCCTGTCCTCATGCCTCAGTTTGGGTCGTAAAGATTTGGGGGTTTTGGGGGTCATAAAGATAGATTGATTTATGGAGCATGAGTGGGGGGAAGGGCAGAGGGAGAGAGAGACTCTCAAGTAGAGTCCCTGCTGAGCCCGGAGCCCAACATGGGGCTTGATCCCATGACCATGAGAGCATGACCTGAGCCAAGTTCAAGAGTGGAGCACTCAATCAAGTGAGCCACTTAGATGCCCCCACTCTTGGCACTCTTGGGTATCATAAAGGAAATTTTCAACTTTTCATGTTTGTGGGCTCCCAGGAAAGCTCTACTTTAATATTCACCAAGGTCAGACTGACAGAGCTAAACCTCAAAGTGTGGAGTCTATTTCCGCCCTGAGCATACTTGTGCATCTGCTTCGTTTAAAAAAAAAGAAAGAACCAAAAGGACCCTTCCAAACACAAAGAAAAACAAACCTCCCTGGTTCCCATAAAATTAAAGTCATAGAGCCTTGCACATACTAAAAACATAAGATAAAGTCTGTCACTTTCTGGAATGTCTTTTGCCCTAATGATCTGTAACTCTTAATGTTAATATATATATATATTAAAAAAAACCCAGACCAAATGTTCCTTCCCCAGAGCACTCTCTTCTTTGTGAAGATCGTATATCCTAGGCAGCTGTCCTAACTTGAGCTCAGATAAAACTCTTTTCCTTTCTCTTTAAAAAGTTTAAGAATGTTGGTTCATTTTGTGTTGACAGGTGTTGGAACAGGCAGTGTGGCTGGACAATCCCACATTACCAGCTGGGGGGACGTCAGCTTTGCACCCTCTGATTTTGAAGGTAAAAATATCCCAAGGAGAGAAAATCCCCCAGGGGATGAGGCCTTTTGGGTGGAGGTAGGATAAGCGAGAGACAGTGAGGAACCCGAAACTCTAGGAATTGTGGAAGAAACTATGCTCTGTGTTGTGGATTAGGGCAGAGTGGCCTTATTTTCTTTCTCCAGCTGTGAGAAGAGCCAGCCAAGGTGCTCTATATCCAACAGGAGAACCCAAGCGACCTACACAGTGGAAGAGAAAATAGCACAAGGCTGACAGCTTTGTTTATAGTTAAGTAAGAAGATTCTATCTCCTGTAATAGTCACATTCCATTGCTAGTATAACAAAGTTTCTATTGTAAGCCCATATTATAAACTTTATAGAGGACCAAACCAAATTTTATTTTAAACTACTGAATAGTAAAGGGAACTTTTTTTTTTTTTTTTTTTAATTAGAGAGAGAGAGAGCGCGCAAGCACAGGCAGACAGAGCGGCAGGCAGAGGCAGAGGGAGAAGCAGGCTCCCTGCCGAGCAAGGAGCCCAATGTGGGACTCGATCCCAGGACGCTGGGATCATGACCCGAGCCGAAGGCAGCCGCTTAACCAACTGAGCCACCCAGGCGTCCCAAAAGGGAACTTTTGATGGTAAGAAATAGAATCTATACAGATTTAAATTCGATTAAGAACTTTCATTCTCTGTTGCCACTTTGTTTATAGTGCTCCTTAAATGTAATACGTACATACTATAATACACAGAGACATATATAGTGAACATGTATTCTGGAATGGAAATCTTCCGAATCTTGTTTATATTTCCTGAACCAGCAATTTTCAACAAAGCATTTACATTCTTCAAAAAGTTACACTAACAATTATTCAACCCTTGACATCAAAGATAATCGTAGCTTCTATTTCTGTAGATTCGGTGTGAAGACATAGGTCTAAAATCTCTGATTTCCAGAGTTACCCTGACAAAGTCAACGCCTTAGCTGAAGATCCCCTACACAGGACAGTATGAATTTAAAACAAAAGAGGAAAGACATGTTTCTGTCAACTGTCTCAACCACAGAGGGTGGGAGTGTATCCCAACTGGATTCCTCTCTCTCTGGTGCCATAACAGAGAGCCCCAGGCCGTCAGGTTCTCCGAGAGCCTGGACATGGCCTCCGATTTCCTTCCAATGTGAGCATTCTAGAAAGGTATTATTAAGCTATGGGTGATGGCATCCTTGTTACCATCCAGACCAGTCTATGGGTTTGGGGGTTGCAAATTGCAGGATCCTCTGGCTAATTTATGCAAGAAGAGTGTTGGGTATGGTAACTGACAGCTCATAACATCATCGGGAGAACTCAAGGTGCACTGTCTGAACTCAGAAGCACAGGCCAGTTAATGGAACTGGGTGGGGACCAGAAGCATCAAGCCTTCGCCATGATCAGGAAGCTGCTGAGTCGACCAGCTGCCCTGCCCCTCCTGGCCTGGGGAGAAGACGAACAATGGGCTTGCCACACAGTCCACTCTCCCGACACTTGCCTTGCCCACTTGCTCCTCCCAGACTCACATCGGATCTCCTGCTTGACAGGCAGGTGAGTCTGCAGAATCCTGGCACTGGTCATCCCCCCAGAGCTGGAGGGCATGCTGGGAGAGGGAGCGATATGGACTGAGCTCACCTGCAGTGCTCATTTCAGGATGAACTTACAGCATCAGGTGTTGGAAGAAAGCACAGGATTATAAGAAAGAACTGTAAGATACAGAAATTGGAATGTGGCAGCGTTCACCACAGCTGGCCAGGAGAGAAGGGGCCTGATGAGACAGCTGTCCAGGTCTCTCCAGAAGTTATCCCTAAAACGAAGAGAGAAAGAGACTCTGAGCAATCAGCCACCCTAGTTCACCCAGGACCGGGGGGTTCCCAGGACATGAGACCACATCTGGCAAACCAGGAGGAACAGGTTATCCTAACTCCAGGACACTGACCATTGACATCAACCAACTCACTCACTAGCTCAGATTTTACTCTCACCCAGAAAATTTCTGATGATAATTAAGCCTTCTAGGTATGTAGAATAAAGCTCCCAAATCATTTGCCACAGTGTCCACCATGTGCTACTCACTCAATAAAGGCTTGTGTTTTTTTATATTTTCAAAGTTTCACTTTTAAATATCTTGACCAGTTAACCCAAAGCTTTCCTTTCATCAGTTTCTCTTCCTCTCTGTACAGGAATGGATTTCCTGTCTGATTTCTCTTTTTCTGTTGAGGTTTTGCTGAGTGTGAGGTAGTGCCCAGAGACAGGTCTTCCGAGTGCCTTGCTTCTCAGTTAGGCCCTGGACCTGGATGCCCCACCTTGGGACAAGACAACTCTCTGAAGGTTGCTTCCCACCCTCTCTGAGACGCCCAGGGGCAGCTTCTGGTCTCTCGAGATACCACCGTCCCATGGCGTCCTTGCATGGCCACACCCTGTGGCATCACGGAGCATCCATGATACCCCTTTGTCAAGCCTGCTATGGTGAAGGGAGGAAGCATGAGATCTCTAAGGAGGAGGAGGAGGCAGGACACCCAGGGGTGAGGGAGGCCCTCACTTGCCAGAACAAGCCCCCTTCTTTCGGGACTAGAAGGTTCTGTCCTGCCCTCACTGTGGAGCCTCCCCGCAGCCCTGCCCTTCAGGTTGCACTCCCGCCCCAGACCTTCCCTCCTTCTTTTGCCACCTGTCATGTCCTCCCACAACCTAGTGCTCATGAGTCTTTGGCCTGCCATACCTTTCTCCTCATTCCTCTCCCCCTCTCGATATCCTCCAGTCTTTCAAGGCTTAGCTCAGATGCGGCTGCCTCCCCAGACCTGCTTTGGCTTTTTCCTTCCTGTCAGGATCATTTCATCATCTGGGCTCCCAGCCGACTCAGTGGGACTCCTCCAACACTGACCCTGTGGGATCTGGCCATACAGTTATTTGTGAATCTGTCTGCATTCTTCACAGGATTTTAAGCTTTCCAAGGCAAATCCATGTTTTATTCATCTTTATACACTCAGTGCCTACAACAATAAAAAAACCTGAATGGGATGAACCTAGTGAAGAAAACGTGTCAGAGCTACTTGGGTGAGCTCCCTCCAGCAGGTGGAACAGACGTTTGTGAGTCCAGGACCCTTGGCAGAGATGTCCAGGGGAGACTACCCTTCGCTGGTATTTTCGATAAGGAAAGCATCTCTTCCTTCCCTGTCCTAAAAATATATACAAATATACATGACCCCCATTTAGTAAATATCCCTCTGGGAACAAGCCGTGTGAAAGTTTTGAGACTCTTGTTTCATGGTGCCATTTTAAAATACAGTCCTTGTTATGTTGTTTGCTCACACATGAAATGGAAGGTTCCAAACATTGCTAAGAAATGCATGTATTTCATATGTGAGAAACCTGATTTGTAATGACTTGTGCATGTGAAGAGAGTCCCCAGCTGTGTGCCAGAATAACGGGTATTATGATTGCCTCAGAAACAAACTGATTTTGTGGCATTGATGAGACTTTTCTGTCCTTTGTGTCGCTGCTTCCCCTTCTGTGAAGTGAAAGGTGGGGCAGTGACATCTAGGTCTCTCCAGCTCTGGAGTTCTGGGAGGTTCTGATTCTTCGATCACTTCGGGGTGAAAGAAGAGAAGCTACCTTCAGATCATGGCATCTTTTACCCCTTCTCTTCTGACAAGGCTGAGAAGGGTACAGACCCACTAACACTGAGATTAAAGAAGACTTGGAAGTTTATCACTCAATATAATAAGGAAATACTTGTCCTTTCCATCTTGAGGATCCCCAGAGGAAGCCGCCACAAAGGTGACACAGACCCTGCCTGAATACTGTTCTTCCCTCCCATCGGGCTGCTGGAGTAGCTGAGACAACAGCCTCCTCACTCTCATTCCCCTGGGGAGGCCGTGGATGTTGGTCACTCGCATAATCGATTATGGTGAAACTGAAAATATCTTGGCCCTTAATTACAGGAGAAAATAAGACTCCTCTTCGGTGAGGCCTGGCAACAATTGTCAATTTAGAGGGCTTGGGGGACAGACATGGGGTCGCTACTCAGTGAGCTCACACCTGAGTGATTCCTGTATTTCTTTCCCTGGGCGCCATCCCGGACCCCACCTCCTAAAGTTTCAACTCCGTGCATGGGCACTTTCCTGTCTTGCGCCCAGGGAATGAGTCTCTCCCAGGGGGTGAACATCGGCATTACCAGTCTCTTCCTCTCCACTCTCATGGAAACAGCTCGTGAGGTTAGGGAATTTGGATTTTATCCCAAGAGTCCTCCACCTTCCCCAAGGGCTTTCAGTGGTGGCAGTATGTGGTCATTCCAGGATTTTCAAACGATGGCTCTTTTGAGCCAGCAAGTGGATTGGCGTGGGCAGCCAAAATGGGACACAAAGACACTAAGGTGGTTTGTGTGACAGGTGATGGTGGCTTGGGCCGGGACGGGGACTATGAGGATGGCTAGGGAGCAGATCGGAGAGGTGACCGGGAATAGAACCCCTGAACATGGGGCATGAGGAGCAAAGAGCAAGGAGGAGAGCCCAGCTGGCTGGCTGCTGCAACTGGATGGGAGGTGGGGCTGCTCACTGAGACAGGAAGGGCTGTGGAGGAGCTGGTGTGAGGGAGGAAGTGGGGAGGGAGAGAGGACAGTGATGGGCTGTAAGGGGCGAGAAGAGCGCACGGAAAATGAAGGCACTGGCCTCACTTTAGCCTCACGCTTCTCTCTCAGAGGCCAGCTCACAATTCTGTCTCTGCTCCACAAAAACCATCCACCAACAATGTTCTAGGCCTCCAAGCTCCTGTGAAATCAGGTGTCAGCAGCAATAGAAAGAACCTTGTATTGAGGTTAGGGGATGGGCTGGATGAAGGCACAGCCAGGATCCATCCATCCAGTCGTGCTGTGCCAACTTTTACGTGTCACAACTTCTCTGAGCCTTGGTTTCATCTTTTCTAAAATGAGATTTTTGGACGTGATGTTGTCTAAGAAGGTTCTCTAATAGTTGTCAAATGTTCTGATTCTTTATTACTCCATAATTCTCTTTCCCAAGGCTATATGCTGCGTATTTCAGAAATGGACTGGTAGCACCACCCATCAGAAGCACTCACGATGTAACAAGCCGTGTGTGGTTGGTTACACAGCAGTGCTTTTTAATTACTCGATCTGAAGAGTTAACAGAGGCTGCGGTTATACTCAGAGCCAGGTTGTCTGAATTCAAATCTCATTTCAGTCACTGGCTAGGCATGCGATCACAGGTAAATCACTGAACTTCTCGGGCCTCAGTTTCTCCACCTACAAAACGGGCTCAGGATTATTATGACAGTATTATGAATTAATACATGTGAGGCACCGTATGTATTCGATAATTATTATCTAGAGCAACCACTCTTGGCCTTCACTTTCTTATCTACTTATGAACAAGAACATGGGGGAAATGAAATAAAAGCACCTATCTTCTTAAAGCACACAACACAAAGCCTGTTTCTTGGTGTTTTCATTCCATGAGTGTGGGTAGATAGCCAGCCAGAGAGCCACAGCGAGGACCTGGGTCCCACTCCCTTTCCCGTTTCCAGAGAACAAGCTGAACCCTCTGTCCTTTGCATGTTCCTTTGTGGCAGGAGAGAAACCAATTAAGTGCTGTGCTATTCTTTCCTCCTGGTGTTCGATAAGCTTTTACTTAAAAATAATACCAAGTTTTCCCTTAGTGCTTTGCTTTACAAGTAGCACGATGTGCTTTGTCTCAGCGCTTTCCATCCTCCACAGAGTCCTTGAAGGTCTGTTTCTCCCCAAGACAGTTTTCAAGTAGAAATAAACACACTGGCATGCTTTCTCCCGAACCTAACATCTAATTTCCATTTATTACAAATGAGTTGAAGGGAAAAAAATGAAGAAAGGTTCTCATAATTATGCTTCCCCCCTCCATGTTCTTTAAAACACATTGCTTCTAGCAGAATCTCTGTGTTTGCCATGAAATTCTGTAGCTTATGAGAATTTAATAGCAACATGGGCTCAGAGAAGAGTCAAAATTGATATTCAATGCTTAGCGCGAATGAGAATGTTCCTGGGGAGGAGAACACTCCACAGACCATTCATTCCAGGCATGCAAGGGTATGTGCATGATGGAGGAAAAGGTGAGACTCAAGAAGTTAGAAGAAGGAACCATATGGTGTGAACTATGGGTCCAGAGAGTGGCCAGTGAGAAGAAAGAATGAGAATGCATGGCGGCCAGTCCTCGGCTTCTTGTGTGGGTCTTCCCCCCCCCCCCCACCGGTCTCTCCGTGATTATAATGAGCAAACAGGCCAGATATGCATTGAAATGCACTAGAGAAGAGGAAGTGCAAACTTTTCAACTGCCTTATATTCTAGGCCTAACTCTACTTTTCTGCCCCCTCTGGCCTGTTGTTCTCCCTCAGCTGCTGCTGTAAATTATGTGCATCAGAAAAGCAGTGAGTCATGTAGCAGAGGCATAAGGAAATGTGTGGCTTAATGAGGAAGAGAAAAGGTCTGATGCTGTTGCAAAAAGAAAAAAAAAAGAAGAAAATGTTTCATTTGGTATCACATACTATAGGTCAAGTTCATTGAGGGCACAGACTTGGAAGGGCCCAGGGTGAACCAAGGTGGCGGAAGGGAGCATCATCTGTGAGCTTCCTCTTCTCTCCTTGCCTCGTGGCGGCCACCTGATCTGATTTATGGCAAGTGCCATGTAGAGCGGGACTGTGTTGCTGGGAACAGCTTCGGCGGGTGGGGGTCTGGAGCAGACCAGACGGTGAGAACACCCTTTCCTAGGCTCTCATCGAATACATGGGTTTCTTCTACTTCCTGCATCATGCCAGGGGACTGTGTCCACTCTCGACCGCCAGTACAACCTTCTCAGTGGCTACCGTCCTTAGATTTCATCCTGATCTTGGTCTCTTCCCTCCCCTTGCTCCAGAAAACGAAGTTTGAGAGGCAGGCACACTCAGGGTCTCGAGGTGGTTGTCTCGCCCGATTGAGCCCCACGAGACCCTGAATTGCCGAGTCACTACATTTGGTATAAAGGGACCCGTCCCCCCCCCCCAGGTGGTGGTTTTTCAGGCTAACAAAGATCACTTGGAAATAGATTCAAGGACTCCGAGCATCCCCTAGAAGCTGGCAAAGGCAAGGAACAGTCTCCCCTGGGGCCCTGCAGACAGCCTGCTGTCAGTCAGCCTGGTGCGACCCACCTCAGACTTCGGCCTCCCCAGCTGTGAGGTAAGACATTTGTGTTTCATGCCACTGCCTTGGTGGCGATTTGTGATGGCAGCCCTGGGAAATGAATGCCCGGGATTCTTGATATAAGGTGGCCCAGGCCCCTCGCTTAGCAGATCAGGCACCACAGGCCCAAAGGAATTTGCCGATGTGGGTGAAATTTGCGTTGCTGGTCGACAGTAGCCGCTGACAAGGAGCAATTTCTTTATGTTGAACCCAGTTCTAAGCCCTTGACACATACCCACTCCTGACGCCAGCAGAACCGCAGGGCAGCGGCTGTCGTTCTCACCCCCGTTGGCAGATGAAGACACTGAAGCCCAGTGATGTCAAAGGCAGGAGGCGAGTTAGCAGGCTACCAAGAGTTTTCTCCCAGGTATTTTGGAAGTGACTTTACCCCTGGTTTACTAGTGAGGGAACCTTCCAACACCTGCCAACCCCCAGAGTTATTTAACTTTATCTCAATTCATTGTACCAACCCTGGGAGGGCTGTAGGTTCTTTCCCTTCCAAGCCGAAGCCAGCAAGGCACAGGGATATCAGTGATGCCCACCCACCCCCCACGGACTCCCACCTCTCAGCAGCTCCCCATCCCCCTGCTGTGGCCCGGTGGGCGGGGGGCACACAGGAGAGACATGACAGGGTTTCTGCCTTCAGCCAGCTGCTAGATTCTCTTGGGCTACATTGGGAACTGGAGTTGTCACTTTTTTCCAGTTGGGACCTAATGGCAAGACTGTCCCTAAGGCTTTGATCAAGAGCTGTTGGCTGTCTGGAGCAGGGGGGCATTGCATAGGACAGAACAACCCATCATGAGCGTATCCCCTCCCAGCGCAGCTCTGCAATGTCTATAGAAGGCGGCTTGGGGACCTGGGGTCCTGTGTCCAGGCTGGTTTTATAACCAGTACAGTGACTTGAGTTATTCAGGGTGGTGGAGACTGGGAAGGCAGAACGCCCCAGCCACTCCTTAATGTCACCAATTTCCCAGGCGAAACACTATCTGCGGCAGCCTAGGGAGAGGACAACACAGCCCCTGTCACCGAGAAGCAGCCTCACTATTCAGATACACAGTCAAACAGGCGAACAAGCAAGAGCTTTAACCGACGAGGGCCATCTGGTCGCTGGCCAGAGTGTGAGGGGCGTGTGCCATGTGGGGGCTGGCCTCATCGTGTGACTTCAGGAATGCATCACAGGAAAACGAGATTTCAAAGCACGAGTGGGTAGGTGAGCAAGGAGTGTGGTCCTTGGCGGAGAGGAAAGTCTGGGGGAGACATGGGCCGGCAGGTTCAAGCAAGCCTATTTGAGGACCGTGAAGCAAGCAGGTTCACTGGCATAAAAGACTCATGGGGGCACCAAAAAGTTTTTAGGTTGGGTGTCACTGAACCGTTCATTCAACAAATACGCCTTGTCCCCCCGCTCTGTGCCAGGTGCTAGGGACCCAGCAGTGAAGAAATCACGTGCCCTAAAACGTGAGGGCCGTTGCCCTGATTTCGGCTCCAGCCATCCTGCCCCACGTTCCTGGCAGCCAAGCTCTGGTCTTCAGTCCCGCCTGCGGAGAGGGATTCCCATTTCAGGCCATTCTTCCTGCAGACATGTACACCTGCCCTCCCCCAGCCAGCGCCCAGCTCCGCTGACGTGCAGTCGACACAGGAGCTCTGCTAGAATAAATTACCGCCCCATCATCTTCATGCATAAAACATGGCCCAGGAGGCCTGGAGAGGCTCGGCCCCACAGCCCCGTGCGGCAGCTGCCTTCGGGCCGGTGGGGAGTTTCGGGAAGGAAAGGAAAAGCAAGTTGTAAGATAAAAGAAGTCAACGGAAGCCTCAGATACGAAAAAAGAGAAGAGGGGTGGGGCTTTTTTGGTTTGGGTTTTTCCTTTTTTTTTTTTTTTTAATTTTTATGCACTTGGACTTGTCTTCTGTGTTGCTGGGTGCCCTTTCGCTCCCACCATGAGAGGGTTTTAGCTCACCTTGGGACCATGGTGCTACCTTCTCGATTGCACTGGATCCGAAGCAGGCCATGGAGGGACCGGATCCGGAGGCGACAGCTCAACCGTGAGTGTCCCAAGGGTGTGGCCTGCGCCCCTCGTTGCGGCCGGCCTGCCTTCTCCAACTTTCCCTTACACACTCCTACCTGCCCCCTTCTCCGGCGTCCTGGGCACCCTCTCCTGAGGCCTTCGTTCCCCCTCTTCTCTCTCTTCCTGTTTGCTTCCTGCAGCTCAGTCCTGATTAAGGGTGACGAAATACACTCTGTTTCAAGTAGCAAGCGAGAGAGGGCCTCTTTCTGCATCTAGATGGAAAATACAGATAAATATTTATACTAGTCAAGGAGTTGTGTAAACTGGAACTTTCGTTTATTCTGGGATGGGTGGGGGTGGGGAGAATATGCAGCGCCTGAGTGGAACAGCCCTGTAGCTAGAGTGGGTGAAACGCGAGGGAGGCACACTTCCTTTAAAGGACCAGTCGTCGCTTCTTACGTGATCGGACTCACGCTGAGGTTCCCCTTGAGTTGACAGGAACGCTACCCAAAAGGGAGATTTTGGTGTTGAAGTAATCTGAGAAGGAAAAAACATTCCAAATGTATGCCCAGACCATTACCCACCAATAAGCAGCATCTTGGTGTGTGTCTGTTGCTGGAAAGAGTAACGTAAGTCAGATGTCGGCAAATTTAGTCAGTGCGGCGAAGGCCACAGAGGCAGATAAATGAGCCAGAGCACTCTTTTCACAGAGGTGAGGAACAGCTCCCTTTCTTCTTTGTCCTGAGAAAAACAGTGGTGAAGCCAGGCTGACAAGCTACAACTGACTCGTGGCCTCAGCCTGGGGAGGCAACAGGGAGTAGTGGGGTCTGTGGTAAAAGGGGGAAGCATGTGTCCTCCCACAGAAAGACAGCCACTGTTTGATGTCATCAGACTGCTTTCATGAGAAATGGAATTCCAAGTTGTCAGGTTTCCTGACTTTTCCAGGAAAGCAAAAACATGTTAATTTCTAAGTCAGAGCTCTCACATCTTAATCCTGGCAGTGAACTCTTTACATGCTAAATAGCCAGTAGGATGCTCGGGTGCAGAATGGGACTGCTGTGGGCCAATAAGCCCCGGTGTAAGGGCTCCCCTCATGTGGGGTTACTTAAGTCTAGTTCAATGTTGGCGAGACTCACGTGAAGAAGCCCCTGGTGAAGACAGTTAAGAGGAATGAGTGGTTTAGGAACATAAAAAAACACTGCGGCGGTCTATTAGCTTAGAGGGCCAAGTTCGGCCGGTTGGGTTTCACCGCGCACCCCACATACAAGCGATTGCCCCCGGCAGTCTTTAATACAAGGAAGGAGCCGTTAGCAATTTTCTGAGAGGCTTTCCCTTCTTATTCATCTGCTGCTTTCACCTGAGCCTGCTTGGAAGTTCAGATTTCAGTTTCTGCGTCCAGGGGGAAAGGGCTGTGGTCCCTCGGGTTTCGGACGACGCCCTGCCGTGGGATGTGTGACTGGGAAAGGATGGGTCGATCCGTGTTGTTGCACAGCAGTGGGGAGGTGGCCTATGCTCTACAAACAAGAATTTGGGGGGAAAGGCCTGTTTCGTTAGAGTGATTTTACTTGAGTGATGAGACTAACATCTGGGCTTCGGGGGAAGGTTTCTGCACGGTTTTCCTATGAAACAATGATTATTAATAAACGCTTCCTCCGAGTCAGACATGAAGCAGGCCAGTCCCGACCTCTTTGGCACAAGCATCTGAGGAAGGAGGGGATTCTGGCTTTGCTCCAGGGTGGTCAAGAGCCCCACCGTGTTCAAGGCAGTGTGAGTTAGAAGTAGCAGGGGATCAGGTGACTTTGTTTGGGGTTGATTTTTCTAGCTCATGGAACACCTGTGCATGTTTGACTTCGAGGCCGTGGAAAGGGAAACAGGGAAGACAGTGAAGAGAGAAAGAACGACGGAGAAGTGTCTCACTGCAAACATCAGCCTGGCCCTTGGCATTGTTTTGCAATGGCTAAACTCTGTCTTTGATAACTTTTTCCGTCCCCCTTCTCTGAGACTTTTCTTACAGGTGAGCGTCCCACCTGACTCGGAGATCCAGAATAACCCTGGGGGTTATTCTGTCATTGAGAAAAATCAGTTAATAATGCCTTTCCCTTCAATCCGCAAAGGGACTGCGGATGGCGATTGGAGGGCCGCGTGCCGCCCTTCTGGGCCCGGGCATTGTCGCTCAACCACGGCTTGCTTGTGCTCTCCCAGGGAAGCCAGACCCAGGCTTGGAATCCTTTCCTGTCCAGCACTGCTTTTTCTAATCAGTTAGATTTGCTTCAACAGCCAAAAGCTGCATTTGTATTCCATTGTTTTGTAGCAAATTGCCACAAGTTTACTGTCTTAAAACAACAGGAGACTGGGAGTGAATTAGCGAGGTCACTCAGGGTCTAACAATGCTGCAGTCAATGCATCAGCCAGAACCTCTGTCTCCTCTGGAGCTCACAGTCTTCTTCCAAACTCAAGGTTGTTGGCAGAATTTAGTTCCTCATGGACATCAGCACTGGAAAGTCCTCAGCAGCTGGAGGCTCCCCACTGTTCCCTGTCACATGGCCCTCTCTACATGGCAATTCTGCATTCTCGAGGCCAGCCCAGAGAGATTCTGGTGCTGCCTGTGATCTCTCCTTTAAACAGCTCTCCTGATTAGGCCAGGCCCACCCAGGACAATCTTCTTTGATTCATTCAAAATCAACTGATCAGGGATTGTAATTACATCTGCAAAACCCTTAATCTTTGTCCCTATGACAGAGCCTAATCATGGAAGTAAAATCTTGTCATATTCATACATCTTTCCCACATTCTAGCTAAGGGAATTAATTACATGAGCATATATAAACCAGGGTTAGGAATCACAGGGCCATCTTTGTACTCTGCTTACCACAAAACCTGTCATCCTTGCCATAGAACCTGGATTTTGAGCTACTGGAAAGGTTTTTCTTTTTTACTTTTTATTATGAAAAATTTCAAAAATATAGAAAGGTAGAGAAAAATAACACAATGAATCCCATATAGCTATCACCTAAATTTAACAACTGCTAATATTTTGCTATATTCATTTCATCTACATCCTGCCGACGTATTTTAAAATAAATTGCAGACATTATGACATCTCAACTCTAAATATTTTAGTAAGAGCATCTCTAAAAAGTAAGGTCCTTTTTCTGTAAAACTGCCTCATAAAATTAATGCTTTCCTAGTGTTATTCAACACATGGCCCATATTCAGATCTCAAATAGAAACCAATTCTGATCATGCTCTGTATGCCTGCCTCTCTGAACAAAATGCCTGGCATCTAGCGAACTCAGGAAAGTTTCGAGTTCAATCAAAATTATATCCCTGTTAAAGGAGTGACTCCCAAAGTGCATTTTCCCTTTGTGCCCCTTGCTTTTCTTTTCACTCCCAGTGCCTGTGATGAGCTGTTGATGTTATTTAGCGTTCATAGGAGTGCTGGATGAACATAATGGAGCCACAGTATGAGAACTGGAATGTGTCACCCTTCTCGGGGATATTTGCATTTTTAAAGAGGCCACCAGAGAAAGACCCAAATGTGTGATGGGGGCGGACTAAGGAGGGGCTCATCCGATGTCCCGGAAACCCCATCCTGCTGCTTACCTGACTCACCCAGGTAAAGAGGGGTATGAGCAATAGTGCAGGGAGCACCTGGACTCTGAGTGATGACAGCAGTGTCAGGGCAGGCCGTGGCCATGAGGGAGACCCTTCTTCACTCTGCCAACATTAGAGGATGTCAGGGAGAGGAAGCCTGGCTAGAGTATCTGCCTTGATAACTGGGAGTTGTGGCTTCCTCCAGCTTCTTAGCTACAGGCCCATGGGCAAGTCACTCAACCTCCCTGGATGTACACTTCCTTAACCATAAAATGGGTGTTAGAAGGAGACCAGTTTCATGGTGCTCTGGGGAGATGAAGACCTAAATTGTGTCAGCTCCTTATGCAGTGCCTGGTATGGGGCATGATGGCTGTTGGATCTGAGAGAAGTGAAATGGTGAAGGTGACATGTGGACAGTACTGAGGGGCCACCAGGGCCCCCACCATGGTTGTGGGCTGAGGGGGAGAGGCCATGCTGGAGAAGGGAGCATAAGTACAGAAGAAGCCAGCAGTCCTTCCTGACCCCATGTGGCTCTGGGAGCACTCTGGTTCTAGAAAGGTCTTGTGCTCTCCTCTACATGACTGGTGTCTCCAGAAAATGCCAAAGCCAAAGGCTGATGCTGGGGAGGTCCCAGGGAGCCAGAGCGGCCCACAGAAGGGAGAGAGTGCAGGATGCCAAGGTCCACGGGTGCACTACTAGGCAGATGGCCCCACGAGCCTGAGCACCATCAGCTTAAAGGGCAGCCTGCTTCCTATCTATCAGCTTGCTGCTCCTGCTTTCCGGACACCTGGCAAGGCTCCCCTGACATGTTGTCAGCCAGACCTCTCTCCCTTTTCTCCTGGGGCTCCTCCTCCTAGGACCTGTACAGGGGCTGGGGAGCTGTGGGACTTCAGCATTGCTGTACCAGCATGGCTCCTAGACGTCCACTCCTTGTGGCACAATGCCTGCTCCGGGCTGGGCTTCTCAGCTCTGTCTTCCCCCGGGATAATTCCTCTCCTGGCTTCTGGCTCCTTTAAAGCCATAGGCTTAGGGTGGCTCAATTGTTAAGCATCTGCCTTTGGCTGGGATCATGATCTCGGGGTCCTGGGATTAAGCCCCACATCGGGCTCCCTGCTCAGCAGGAAGCCTGCTTCTCTCTCTCCCACTACCCCTGCTTGTGTTCCCTCTCTCCCTGTGTCTCTCTCTGTCAAATAAATAAAAATCTTAAAAAAAAAAATAATAAAGCCATAGGCTTAAACATTTGGGAAGAGGTCAATGAGGGAGTCACTATGAGTATAAAGAATGAAGAAAGAAGCCTTTTAGGACATGCTCTGTCATCCCCAAGTTACATCTTCTCCTGGGCTCCAGCTTATCCACCTGCTAAAACTGTCCATTAACAGCCTGCGCTCAGACAGTGGGCAGCCTCCCCAACCCCTGCCCTGGGTGTGAGCCCCCCCCCCCGCCATGTCTTGTTTACAGTTCTGCCAATCACCGAGAATTCGGCTGTATTTTGTTTAGGGGCCCCAGCATTCGTACTGATGTAAGGATTATTTATATGCCTTCACGTGTGACATTGCCTATTTTCTCATGATCCAGAACAATTGCTTCTATACAAGACTTACCCTTCTTCCTGCCTTCATGATTAAGTCCAGGAGTGCCATTGCCAAGGGCCCCATTCCAGCTCCTACTGTCAAGGGAAAAAAAAGGATGGGAAACCCGAGAAAGGGAGATACTCTGAATAATTCAAGGGGGTTCTGTTGGTCGAGAAAGTGCTCTCTTTGTATGTACATTGATCTGGACAGATATTTTAGCTGTCTCCAGCCAAGGACGGACAAAAGAGAGGGTGTGGAGGGCAAAGGGAAGGAGAGGAAGAAGAAACACAGACAACTACAACGAACAAAAATAAAAAGGAATGAAAACAGTGGAGGGATTAGAGAACTCAGGGCTTGGTGACAGATCTTGAAGCCTTTTATTCTCAGGTTGGTTGTTTGTAGACGGATATGAAGAGCCCCAAGGTTAATCACTAGAATAACAACTTGGTCTCTGGTTAGAAGCAGAAAATTAGCAAAATAGCACATTTTCTCAGGAGTGTTAAGCTAGTCTATTAAGTTGGGGGTGGGGTGGGGAAGGAGGGTCCTAAGGGAATGGAAACCATCTTGAAATATGTTAGCCAAATATAACCCACTACGTGCACACCAGGTTTTGCACCAAAAGAGTAAGATTATAAATTGTTTGACTGCGTGTGAATGTGGGTGTGTGTATATACACACACAGTGGCACTTCTCTGCCAAGCCTGGGAAGACCGTGAGCTTGGGCAGTAACACTAAAAAACAAACGTGTTCATTTGGTTTTGATCTGATACAAAGCCATTGTCTCCATGATCTAAGAATCAAGCAACACGCAAACACATGAGGCAGAGAGGGGAAGTCCTCTAGAATCCCCAGCCCACTGCCTTACAGCTGAGTGCTCACATTTCTTTCACTAAAATACACTCAATTTATTGTTTTCGTAGGATCTGTTCTGCAACTTGCTTGTTTCATTTAGCAACATAACCTGAATACCTTCCTGTGCCAGTCAAAAGCCATAAATATCTTTAGACTGGGTCCATACAACCAAATGGAAATGAAGGCTTACAGAGTTTGGACAGTTTAAGTACACCTAATCTGATTCACTGAAACACACACACACATACACACACAGATTATAATTATATAAATGGATTGTACTGGATGAGGACTGAAGCATCTGATTAATTATTCACCTTGTCTGGAGTCTCAGACTTCTGCAGCCATGGGTGCTGCCCCTGAGTCCTCAGATGGTAGTGTAGGGTGGAACTGTTCCCCTACAAAGGGTGAGTCTTTGCAACCCCAGCCAAAATGAATGCCGTCTTGGCAACAAGACCCTTCCTGATCCCTTAGTAGGCTGGTCCCTGGGTACCTGGTTTCCAAGGCACCAGAGGTGTTCTTATGCTTGAGCATGGGTGGCTTGGCACTTGTCCCCATCCCAGAATGGAGAGAGGCATCTAGAGCCAGAGTCTGCACAGAATAGGTGGGCACGACCAAGAAAACAGAGTCCAGGATATTTGTTGGCTCTGAATGCTGCCACCCAAAGTTTTGTTCCCGGAGGATTTGCTACCAACAGAGCCAAATTAATCCAAATCTTCCATTTTTGAACAAGTGACCGACAAATCTCTTGCTAAACTGTGTTAAAGGGAAAAGAGCAAACACATGTAAATGAGCCTGCAAAGAACGTCAAGAGATTCCCCCTCTGGACCAAAAGGAAGCTTTCATCCTGTCTCGATGCCTTTAAGGGGCCAGAAAGGAGGCTCTGTTGAGCCCGTCAGAGGGCAGGGCATGAGAGGAAATTTGTGAGCTTGCCATCACCCCTCTAAACGGTGCCAATGGGGAAGGAAATGTGTGAGCTGTGTTCTTTAAATGCATTCCAAGATTTCATTAGTAATAATATTCACATATGAAATAGTTGCAGGAATTATAGTGGGAACACCTACACACCTACTGCCTAGATCCTTCTATTGACGTTCGACTCTGCTGGCTTTATCTCCTCTCTATCTATACCTCCGCTCCTCTATGGATCCATCAACAAATCTTATTTCTTAATGCTTGACACTTCACTCTAAACACTTCAGCACCTCTGTCATTCAATCTTTGTTAATGATTCTTAGAAATATTTTTTTAATCAAGTTTATTGAGGTATGCTTTACAGAGAGTTTATAGAGAAGACTTTTACTTTTTCACGCACGGTCCTATCAATGTGGACAAACATCTGTGGCTGTTGAATACCTTCTAGCGACCTACCTCGGTGATCAAGATCTAGAAGTTCCACCACCCAAACATACCCTCCTGCCCCCTTGCCGTCAACCGGTGATCTGTTTCCGTCTTCCAGATTCACCTTTTCCAAAATACCTTGTAAGTGGACTCCTACCGGATGGAGCCTCTTGAGTCTGGCTTCTCTCACTTAGCTGAATTTATCTGAGGTTCATCCTTGTCGTTGCCTAAATGCTCTTCACCACAGATAGTATCCCATTACGGGGCGTATCTTTATAAGGTGTGATTATGCGCAGGTGCCAAGACCTCTAGTCAAAAACCATGGGTAGACAGCAACCAGAGTGGATAGCCCCCAGGTCTCCATGGTCTTCACATGTCTGTTCCCCTCCCAGGGGAAGCTGTAGACAAATCGAGGACAGCGAAGCTCTCTGGAGTCCCCCCGGTGCCCCATCTGTACCCTGGCAGTATCGGTAAGACCTATCCCTGGTGCTTCATTCACTCAGTGGGAAAGGATTACAGTTCAGAACGTGTCAGACCCCTCATCCCCCCTCCTGTATGTGGTTGGAGAGGCTGTGTCCTAGAGGGGATCGCGTTCCCCAGTGGGAGACCTGGAATCCACACCCAGATGTACTGGCGCCACAGGTTAAGATACAGTCACAGAGGATCCAGGAGTCCTGCTAGCATCGAGGAGCTTTCTTGCTGCCCTGTTATCTCTCCATTTTTTTCTCCCTAACTCGAATTAAAATGTTGAGTTTTGCATCACCAATGGTAATACCCTATACTGAGAAGGAAAAGCATGAAAGGAAGTCTTGATTTCTTAAGGAAATCATGTGCATTAGCTTTCAGCTTTTAATCCAGCTTTTAAGTGAGTAGCCCAGGCATTGTTATAATTTCCCCAAAGGACAAAAACTTGATTTCCTTCCAAATAGAAGTTAAAGGAAGTTGAATTGAGCTGAAAGTGAATTTAACCTCACAGTTAGAAGGAAGCTGTTTGGTTTTTAAAATGAGAAGCCTAATCCTCCAG
>RCUC01154986.1:0-29269 GCA_003697995.1 Taxidea taxus jeffersonii | reverse complement strand
GACGTGCCCAGAGGAGGAAGATGGCCGCCACGTTCACTGCGTGTCACGCAGTTTTTCACCCCGGCCGGGACCGCTGGCGTCGGGGAAAAGCAAGCCTGCGTACATCCTCAGCGCAGGCGCGGTGGGAGGCCTCGCGTGCGCGCACCGCGGGTGGGCACCTCGCGGGGAAGCGGCGGCGCCCCCAGGCGGCGGCCGCTGGACTTTCCCCGGGACGTCTCTCTTTTTTTTTTTTTTTAAAGATTTTATTTATTTATTTGACAGACAGAGATCCCAAGTAGGCAGAGAAGCAGGCAGAGAGAGAGAGGAGGAAGCAGGCTCCCCGCTGAGCAGAGAGCCCGATGTGGGGCTCGATCCCAGGACCCTGAGATCATGACCTGAGCCGAAGGCAGAGGCTTCAACCCACTGAGCCACCCAGGTGCCCCGGGACGTCTCTTTTTTAATAAAGCCACCCACTCCCCCAGTTGTGGTGATTTGTCTTGGAAATCCTTCGCCGCTGATAGCTCTGTGGGTTGCAGGTAGCGCTCTCTGCGACCTCTATTTCAAATACGTTTAATCTTTGACATGGGCCAGTGTAAAGAAAACGGGAGGCAATTGACCCTTCTCTTTCCTTCCGCTGCCTTGCACTCCAGTGCTTCCAAAAAATCCAGGGCTTCACCTTATCCTTACACTTTTCACCTTGTGTGCGGGCGCACGGAAGTCGACAAGAAATTGTAGATGTTCTGTTAGATTTAGTCATGGCGGGTGTTCACACAAAGCTTTGGTTTTTCAAAGCCTGTAAAGATAGAACACGGGTTTCAATCACTAGTATTCGTGGTTCTCACACTCTTGAACACTCTTACTGTGCTATTCTTATTTGCAGAACTGTGAGATTGGGTAAAACCAGTACTCATGCTTTTGAGAATCTGAAGAGAGATGATCATACGTGGGTTCTCCCCTTACTAACCTGTTTTTATGAAACTAAGTGTAATCAAAATGTGCTCTGAGTCTATCAAGGCTGATATCAAGCCTGATTTTCTGACAATACATCTTCCACAAAACTTTATTGAGCCGCTTGTCAGTTTTGTCTGGAAAGAGTCTGAGGTTTAAAAACCAAAGCCAGAGTTATTGATGGGTGAGGCCATTGCCCACATCACCATACACTGTGTTACTTGGCAAAAACCTGCTTATGCCCCACCCCCATTCCCTATTTCTAATATATATATACTTTAACAGCATATGCCAAATGACTTTAATGGGGGTGGGGGTGTGGGGAGACAAGTCAGGAGTAGACTGCCAACCTGATTAACGTGGTTTATGTACCAGACTATTTCACCTATATTTGCCTCATCTTTAGATTGTCAGACAACTTGTGGGATTTCCTTTCCTGTGTAAACTGCTTTATTTTTAGTGACTCAAGTCCTGTGCACATGCCTGCACACACACACACACACACACACACACACACCCCATATTTACAAGTTTCCATTCCCACAAAATAGGCCTCCGCTTTTTTTTTTTTGAAAGATGTTATTTATTTGAGAGAGAGTGAGAGCAAGAGAGCACCACTAGTGGGGCAGACGAAGGGAAGCAAATTCCCTCCTGACCAGGGAGCCTGATGGGATGTAGGACTCTATCCCAGGACACCGGGATCATGACTTGAGCCAAAGGCAGACACTTAACCAACTGAGTCACCCAGGCACCCAGTAGGCCTCTGCTTCTGAGAAATCTATTCCACTTTACATCTTGAATTGGTCACAGTCAGAAGCATAGGAATCCTTATAAATGCTGTGCCACAAAAAATCATATGTACTTATTTTTTATATATAAGTAAATCATATTTGATGTATAATTCCTATCTGCAACTTATTCTAGATTTTCTTTTCTAAAACCAAATATAGTTAGCTTCTTAAACATGCTGCAAAAGTATAAAATAGTTTGCTTTTATAATACCATATTACAAACATCAAAGTTGCTAAGAGACTAGATCTTAATTGTTCTCTTTTTTTATAAAGATTTTATTTATTTACTTGACAGACAGAGAAAGAACACAAGCAGAGGGAGCAGCAAGCAGAAGGAGAAGCAGGCTCTCTGATGAGCAGAGGGCCCAGTGTAGACCTGATCTCGGGACTCTGGGATCACAATGGAGCAGAAGGCAGACACCCAACTGACTGGGTCCGCCCAGGTGCCCCTAGATCTTAATTGTTCTCACCACAAAAAGGAAATGTTAATTATGTGATGTGATGGAGGTGTCAGCTAAAATGGTAATCATAATTGCAATCTATAAAAATATCTAATCAACTCATTGTATACCTTAATGTTACACGATTTTATATGTCCATTATGTCTCAATAAAAATATTTATAAAATAGTGGCTCAGTGTGTTAAAGCCTCTGTCTTTGGCTCAGGTCATGATCTCAGGGTCCTGGGATTGAGCCCCGCATCGGGCTCTCTGCTCATCGGGGAGCCTGCTTCCTCCTCTCTCTCTCTGCCTGCCTCTCTGCCTACTTGTGATCTCTGTCTGCCAAATAAACAAATAAAATCTTAAAAAAAAATAGTTTGCTTTTATGGGAAAAATAAGCTTTCTTGGGCATTATTCTTTATCATTTTAAAAGATACCTCACTTCTGATTCATTAATGCCAGAGGTCTCAATTTGTACTTTGATTAAATCTTAATTATTCTGTAATGTCATTTTTTAAAGATTTATTTATTTTAGAGAGAGAGGAAGGGCACAGAGAGAGGGAGAAGAAGATAAACAGAGCCTGATGCAGCACTCTATGCAGAGCTTGATCCCACAACCCATGAGATTACAACCTAAGCTGAAATCAGGAGTCAGATGTCCAACCAACTGAGCCACCCAGGCGCCCTTGTAATGTCATTTTTTACAAAATTTATCTTGCTTTCTATCAGTGGTTTTAATTTAGAGCAGTCTGTCTACGAACTTTGGAATTTGGTTCATTGATTTGGTTATTTACTATAAGAAATCCTAATCAACTGAATAAATTATCTTGCCTGACTGAGCTTTCAAAGATTATACAAGCTCACAACAACCTGATCCCAGCAAAAAGAGAGACCTCCACTCCTGAGAGCTCCTGAGAAAGTTCTGGGGGAGACCTCTAGTTAGTTCACATTTTGCCATGTACACATGATGAAAACACAACACGCGTTGTTGCTTATATAATGTATTTTGGTGTTCAACATTATAGTTCTGTAAATTACAAAGAGCTTTTTTTCTATCCTTACAAGAACTACAAACCCCTACTTATAAATTCTCTTGATAAATTCTAAATTGTGAATGTAATCTGGACTTGTTTAAATTGTTGGTTTTCCTTTTCTTTTTTTTTTAAGATTTTATTTATTTAATTTGTTAGAGAGAGAGAGAGAGAGCAGACAGAGAGGCAGGCAGAGGCAGAGGGAGAAGCAGGCTCCCTGCCAAGCAAGGAGCCCGATGTGGGACTCGATCCCAGGACGCTGGGATCATGACCTGAGCCGAAGGCAGCCACTTAACCAACTGAGCCACCCAGGCGTCCCTGGTTTTCCTTTCTAACTCCAAACTGCAGAATGTACTTTCCTGCCCTTGCTTATCATGACGACATCTACTTCTAAAAGCTAATAATGAAGGATTTGCATTGCATTGCATATCACATTTTCATTTCCTCTTCGTTTTCTTTCTCATGACCAATCTAAATGCCAGAACTTATAAAACTTCTGCTAACTTCCAGACAAGAGTAGTCTTACGTTCAGACTGATCCTTCTGCTAGCAGCTAAATAAAGTCTTTTTTCTCTGTTGTTCAACTCTTGTTGACTTTATTTCAAGACTCTCGACAGTGTGAGAGAGTTACTATCAGAGAGTTAAAATTCTAAAACAAAAACAAACAAACAAACAAAAAAAACCCCTCCAATCTAGAAAATAAAAACAAAGAAAGAGTATAGCAATCTAGTATAAACCAACTGATACTGGCATTTCAATTTGCCATCTTCTGGGACACTCACTACTAATACCTATAAGTAATAATGTTGGCTCCACATGCTTGAGAGGGAATAAGTGTTAGCCAGATTAAGGAACTGAATTACAAGAGTCCAGAGAGGAGAGGGAACTTGATGAGTTGCAGGATTCAAGTATTTCAATATTTGAATTGGAATTCAAATATTCCAATATTATTTTTTTTAAAGATTTTATTTATCTATTTGACAGAGATCACAAGTAGACAGAGAGAGAGAGGAGGAAGCAGGCTCCCCACGGAGCAGAGAGCCCAACGTGGGACTCGATCCCAGGAACCCGGGATCACGACCCGAACCAAAGGCAGAGGCTTCAACCCACTGAGCCACCCAGGCACCCCTCAAATATTCCAATATTATTGAAGGGAAAAGGCATTAAAAGGTAGGCAGAGCTGGGGCGCCTGGGTGGGTCAGTCGGTTAAGCATCTGCCTTCAGCTCTGGTCATGATCCTGGAGTCATGGGATTGAATCTGGTGTCAAGCTCCCTGCTCAGCAGGGAGTCTGTTTCTCTTTCTCCCTGCTCCTCACCCCCACTTGTGCTATCTCTTGTTCTCTCTCTTGCTATCTCGAAAATAAATAGACAAAATCTTAAAAAAAAAAAAAAAGGTAGGCAGAGCCAAAGTAGGAAAGGCCTTGAGGATAGCAGGAAGGAATATCCTGAGCTTGGTACTAGAGACACAGTAGTGAAAAGTACATCTCCTTCCTCATGTAGCATACATTCTAATAGAGAAGGCAATCAGTTATTTCATAATTATTATTGAGGGCACGTTGTGTGCAACTTACTATTCTAGATACTGGGAATAAAGAAATGAACAGAACATATACAAATTCCTGACTTCAGAAGTGCCTGGGTGGCTTAGTCAGTTAAGCATCTGCCTTTGGCTCAGGCCATGACCCAGGGTCCTGGGATCAAGCCTCACATTGGGCTCATTGCTCAGAGCACAGTCTACTTCTTCCTCTTCCTCTCCCTCCCTCTCCCTCTGCTGTTTCCCCTGCATGTACACTCTCTCTCTTTGTCAAATAAATAAAATCTTAAAAAAAAAAACAAAACCTGCCTTGGGCTCCTGGATGGCTCAATCTTTAAGCGTCTACCTTTGGCTCAGGTCACAATCTCAGGGTCTCAAGCCCAGCATCACGCTCCCTGCTCGGCAGGAAGCCTGCTTCTCTCTCTCCCACTCCCCCTGCTTGTGTTCGCTCTCTTGCTGTGTCTCTCTCTGTCAAATAAATAAAATCTTAAAAACCCTGCCTTCAGACAGTACATTTTTTCAAGTCAGTTAATAA
This sequence comes from Taxidea taxus jeffersonii, assembly GCA_003697995.1. Classification (NCBI taxonomy): domain Eukaryota; kingdom Metazoa; phylum Chordata; class Mammalia; order Carnivora; family Mustelidae; genus Taxidea; species Taxidea taxus. Next base: position 24,012 of record RCUC01154986.1, on the reverse strand, counting down.
ATAAGTAAATAACAATTAAATGCAAAGAAGGGAACAAATATGGTAATAAACAGGGTAGCACTAATCAAACTTTCTGTGATGATACAAATGTTCTATATCTGCACTGTTGCAAAGGGTAGCCAAAGCAACATGGGGCTCTTGAGCACTTGAAATATGAGTATTGCAACTGAGGAACTGAGCTTTTCATTTTATTTCATTTTATTTTTTACCCATCCCCCACCAGCTTTAATTTTAATTGATTAATTAATTAATTTTTTGAGAGAGAGCGCACACGAAAGAGTACGTGTAGTGGTAGAGGGTGAGAGGGAGAGGGTGATAAAACAAGTGTAGACAACTCATTCAAGAAGTTTTTAATGCAAAAAGAAATCTAGCCGTAGCTGGAGCTGCATCAGAGGAGAATTTTAAGATAAATTTGTATTATTTTTAAAAAGATTTTATTTATTTACTTGTCAGAGAGAGAGAGAGAGAGAGCATTAGCAGGGGAGTGGCAGGCAAAGGTAGAGGAAGAAGCAGATTTCCTGCTGAGCAAGGAGCCCCATGTGGGACTTGATCCCAGGACTCTGGGATCATGACCTGAACCAAAGGCGACACGTAACTGACAGAGCCACCTAGGCATCCCAGTAGTCTTTTTTTTTTTTTTAATCTTGTGAAGAGGGAGAAATTGATAATTCAAGTTAGGAGATAACTGAAGAAGTGAAATTCTTGAAAAAATGAGAGATGGGATCTAAACTACAATGAAGAGCAATTTGCCTTTGAAAAGGGCAGTATAATACTTCTACCCTTCTAACTGGAAGAAAAGCTGAAAAGGTGGCTTCTGGATTTCTAAAAGTAGGAAATATTAGCAGAGAGTGATTTGAGAAAGAGACTGTAGAAGGTTTCAGAGGGAAAGAAGAAAGAAGGTATGAAATGGTTCGTGAGCTTATTAGAGAACCACAATATGATCTCTCAACAGTGTAGGGGACCCTTTTGAGGTTTGTGACCAGAATTTAAAGTAAAAATAGAGACGGTCGCCTGGGTGGCTCAGGGGGTTAAAGCCTCTGCTGGTCATGGTCCCGGGGTCTTCCGAACGAGCCCCGCGTCAGTCTCTCTGCTCAGCGGGGACCCTGCTTCCTCCTCCCTCTCTGCCTGCCTCTCTGCCTATTTGTGATCACTCTGTCAAATAAATAAATAAAATCTTTTTAAAAAAATAAAGTAAAAATAGGGACGCCTAGGTGGCTCATGGGTTAAGCATCTGCCTTCAGCTCAGATCTTGATCCCAAGGTCCTGGGAGCAAGTCCCACATTGGGTTCCTTGCTCAGAGGGGAACCTGCTTCTCCCTCTGCTTGCCGCTCCCCCTTGCTTGTACTCTGTCTCCCTGACAAATAAATAAGTAGAATCTTTTAAAAAAAAATCAAGTAAAAATAATCAGCTCAAGTGATTTCGTTCTGGTACATTCCTGGTGTTGGAGAAGAATTAGAATTATTCTTTGGGCTTTCTCAGAATTTCCATTCCTTCACGAAACAGGTTCATGAAACCTGTTTCCGAAATGCTGCATAACACACGGATCCCGGCCGCTCTGAAGGGCCCACTAATTGGATCTAATCTCCTCAAATCGCCCCCCCCCCCCCCCTCCCCCCCCCCGTGACTAGACTTTTCCTCCTGGACCAGCTTCTAAACACTCTCAACCCTCGCAAGACACACCTCCAGCCGCCAGGGGCCGGAGTGACGTTCCACGCAGCCGGAAGGGAGTGCGCCCAGCGTGGCGACGGCGTTTCCGCTTTGCGCCGGCAGCGCTCCTCTCGCGCTCTTTACGTCGGAGCGCAGGGAGTAGGCGTTTCCGGCCATTCATACTCCTAGTCTTTCGGACCTGGGTAGTCGGGTTTTGTGCACGATCCAACCGAAATAGTGACGGCGCCGCTAGGATGAAGCTCGTGAGGTGAGGATGTAGCCCAGGGGTGAGGGCTGTGATGGTTTGGGCCGGGAGCGGGAGGCCAGACTGCCCAGTTGCGGGAGGCGCGAAAGCCGCGTGCGCGCGCGGCCTGCTAACGGCCTCCCGCGCCCGCTGCTCCCGCCCCATCTTGGCCGCGCCGCCGCGGGCTCTGGAGCTAGAACTTTGGACAGGATTGCGCGCGGATCCCGCGTGTCTTCAGACAAGGGGACGTAAGAGCCTGGCGGTTTCTTCCCACCCAGTGTTTTAGAGGCCTTAAAGGTGCAACGCCAGGCTTACAAGCTCTTACTCTCAGTTGAAGATGTTCATTTCGTTAGAACTCGTGCGCTAGTCTAGATTACTTTTCTGGGCAGTCTCAGCTCTCAGGACCGGCAAATATAACGAAGTGTAGGTCCCCTGAGAACGTGGTAGATATAAAGAAAAATTGTATACATTTGTATTAAATTAATGAGCTTTTAAAATGTACTTAGAAGCTACGGCGGTTTATCTGGAAATAATGAAACCTCTTTCCGAAATGTTTTAAATCAGGATTGGATATCTGATTTCATTAGGGTTTTTTTTTCTCGTTTGTTTTGATAACTCCTTAGATTTAAGATTACTTAACTCACATGTTTCAAAATAGGACTTTAATTCAGGAAAAAATCGCCCAACGTGAGGCAGAATCACTTGACGTATCTGTGGCTGATTACGCAGATAATAGCTTTTCTGTTTTGCGTTTAAACTTCGTCGATTAGTTGAGCCTACTGGTTTACTGATTTTGAGTAATTCATTCTAAACTTCCCGCAAATAGATACACGGTTTTGGTGTTTTTCCTTGTGGCGGAGCGCCTGAACATAGAGGAGGTTTCTGATTAAGTTAGCAGTTACATGTGTAGCTAGTCTCTTGTCTCAATGAGGATTTGTCAGTTGAGATTAATCAATTATTGGGCACCTGATACACTGTATGCTGGTAATGGATTTTTTTTTTTAAGGTGGGTCCTTGCCTTCTTGGAATTTTCTGTTTGTGAAGACAGACAAGTAAATAATTTCTAGGATGATTGAAATAACATAAACCCCTCAATCTGTATTCAGAGTTTAGAGGGAAGGCTTTAGGTTAACTTATAGTCCATTTTTATTCGAACTGTAACTTTGGAGAGAAACGCCCCAGAATTTAAAGTATGTTTTTGCAATTTCTCAATACCCGCCCCCACCCCCCCTTCTGAATACTTACAGTTAAATTTTGTGTCAGACTCTTTGGAATCAGTTTGTCGCATTTAAAGATATTGCAGGTTGTGACACAGTTTTCCTGAAAAATTTAAAGGCTATACGAATCCTATTCTGAGTCTTAATAGAAATAAGATTTCTTCTTACTGGAGAATGTGTTTTTTGCTAAGAAAACGGGTGTTTGTCTAACTGGCTTGCACTTGCAGTTGACTTATTTTTGTACAATGCTTGGTGGCATGATCATCCTTACTGTCACTCTAAACATAAAAACCTTTGCATTGTCTTTAAGATCTTTCAGATAATCTTTTTGATAATCTGATGAATTGCCAGGTTTTCACAATTTTAGCTATTTTAGTGCTTGTGTAGTAGTGTCTTGTTATGGCTTCAGTTTGCATTTTCCTAATGACTACTTATGTTGAACACTTTTTCACCTGCTTATTGGCAATTCATGTATCTTTGTGAAGTGTTTGGTTTTGATTGTGTTTAGTGTTGAGTTGTAGGAATTCTTTATATATCCTGCATACTAGTCCTCTGCCAGTGTAATTTCTCCCAGTTTGACTTGCTTGTTCATTCCCTTAATAACTTCTTTTGGTGAGCAGAAGTTTATTTTGAGGAAGTTTTAATTTACCAGCTTTTCCTTTTATGGTTATTCTCTGTGTACTGCCAAATTTTTACTTACCCTCAAACCACAAAGTTTTCTCTTATATTTTCCTCTTAAAGCTTTATGACTTTGGCTTTAATGTTTAGACCTGTGATCTATCTTGAATTAATTTTGGGAAGTGGTGTGAGTTAGGGTTCCAGGGTCATTTCTTCTACATAGATTTCCAGTTATTCCATTATCTTAGGGAATATAAATCCCTATTACCATGGATTTCTTTTTTTTTTTTTTTAAGGTTTTATTTATTTATTTGATAGAGCGTGCGAGCGCACACAAGCAGAGTGTCCGGCAGAAGGAGAGAGAGAGAGGCAGGCTTCCTGCCAAGCAAGGAGCCCAATACAGGACTTGATCCCAGGACCCTGGGATCATGACCCGAGCCAAAGGCAGCCAGTTAACCTACTGAGCCACCGAGGCATCCCTACCATGGATTTCATCAAAGGCTTTCCTTTACGGATTGGAGTGTTTTGACAATCTCATTGGTACCTTTGTAAAAAATTAACTGTATAAATGTGGATTCATTTCTAGATGCTATTCTGTTTCATTGATGTATTTGTTGTTTCTGTGTCTTGATAACTGTAACTTTAACCTATGTCCTGCTCCAGCCACCTAACTTGTCTTCCAATGTGAATATGACCCTGGTGCTCCACTTCTTTGATGAAAACCCTTCAGTAGCTTTTTAACAGCTTGGGCTATCCATGAAAGGAACCTACCTAACTCTTCTCTACTCATTTTCTGGGACTTCCATTGGTAGTGTAGCTATAGTTTCTCTTCATGTGTGCTGTTCTTACTCCCAAATCTTGGCTCTTGTTGCTTTTTGCAGGGTATTTCCAATTTTACAGACTTCTTACTAGAAATTCACTAAGCTCTGACTCCCTTCTATCCATGCTACATTATGTTCCTGGCAAAAGCCTGTTCATATATCTATTGCTTTTTAAATTTAGTTACCTTTAAATATCTTCTGTGTGTGTTCTTTCCACTAGAGTTTGAGCTCCTAGTCACTCATTTTTAATCCTCATTGCCAAGGACAGGGACTACCACATAATGATAAATGTTCTTTGTCAAAGAAACATCCTTGAACTTGGTGAAATGTATTTTGATTCCTTCAGAAACTATTTTTGCTTACTTTGGTTTTCCTTTTTACTTCCATATGGTAGATTGTTTAATTATTAAAATGTTTTATTTTTACTTCGTTCCTGTTTCCACAAATGATTTGAACTTCTATAAGAGTTAAATGTTGCGCCTGGGTGCCTTAGTCGGTTAAGTGTCCAACTCTGGATTTTGGTTCAGGTCATGATCTCGGTCCTGGTATCGAGCTCCACATGGGGTTGCCAGCTCTGTGGAGAGTCTGTTTATTTCCCTCTTCCTCATGCTCTCTCTGAAATAAAGTAAATGTTCTTTAAGAAAAGTTAAACCTTATTACTGAGGGGGACAATTAAAAGATTTTTTTTAATTAAGTAAACGATATGCCCAATGTGGGGCTCAAACTCAGGACCCGAATATCAAGAGTTGCATGCTCTACTTACTGAGTCATCCAGGTGCCCTAAAATGAAAGATTTTTTAAAAACCAAAGCCTGATAATGGAAAGAAACTACTAGATGAAAATTCTAAGCTAATATAGTTATAAGTGATTATTAAATTGAGAGCATAAAGAATTTTTTCCAGTGAAATAAAACATTAACGGTTTATTAAGAGAGACTTTATTCTCTTAACAACAAATATGAAAAGGATTCAATACACGGATTTTTTTTTTTAAGATTTTATTGATTTAAAAAAAAAAGATTTTATTGATTTATTTGTTAGAGAGTGGGGAGAGAGAGAGAGAACACAAGCATGGGGAGCATCAGGCAGGGGAGAAGCAGGTTCCCCACCAAGGAAGGAGCCCAATGCAGGACTCGATCTCCCAGGACTCTGGGATCATGACCTGAGCTGAGGGCAGATGCCCAACCAGCTGAGCCACCCATGCATCCCTATGTGGATCTTTATATACAAAGACAGATTAACTTTTTTTAAAAATTTGGGACTTGATATGTCTGTCCCCCTTTATGATGGCTAGCTGTGCCACTAAAAAAAGTGGTATTTTAAGATTATCTTCCTTTTTTTTTTTTAAAAAGATTTTATTTATTTATTTGACAGAGAGAGACACAGTGAGAGAGGGATCACAAGCAGTGGGAGTGGGAGAGGCAGAAGCAGGATTCCCACCAAGCAGGGAGCCTGATGCAGGGCTTGATCTTGGGACCCTGGGATTATGACCTGAGCGGAAGGCAGACACTTAGCGACTGAACCACCCAGGCGCCCCCCCACCCCACCTTTTTAAGATTTTATTTACTTGACAGAGAGAGAGGTAGTAAGAGGAAACACAAGCAGGGGGACTGTAAGAGGGAGAAACAGGCTTCCCACTGAGCAGGGAACCCACTGTGGGACTCTATTCCAGGACCCTGCAGTCATGACCTGAGCTGAAGGCAGATGCTTAACAGCTGAGCCACCTAGATGCCCCACCTTCCCTTTTAATCTTTGAAGCACTTCAGCCAACTGTTACCCAGTGCCTTTGACACCCAAGATTAGATATAAAGGTCTTGATCCTTGCAGTAGTCTAATGGGGGAGGAAAATGGGTGATTCGACATGTACCATTTAGTGTGATGCTAGGATAGGGTGTACAAAGTTATGTATTATAAGTTTTTACTATAAATTATAAATTTCTAATTTATTATAAGTTAGAAATAACTATATGGTGGATCATATTGCAGGATTATTTTTCATTTTCCTGTATGTAATTGTGGTGTTATGATTATATAGGAGAATATTCTCATTAGAAAATGAATGATGAAGTACAGATGATATGGTGAAAGTATAAATTGTGTGGGGACACTCCCACATAAATGACAACTTTTTTTTTTTTTTAAGATTTTATTTATTATTTGTCAGCAAGCACAAGCAGGGGAAGCAGCAGGCAGAGGGAGAAGTAGCCTCCCCCTCTGAACAGGGACTCAATCCCAGGACCTTGGGTTGTGACCTGAGCTGAAGGCAGATGCCCAACCCACTGAGCCACCCAGACATTCCTAAATGGCAACATTTTTTTTTTTAAGGTCCATTTTTTTTTTTTTTTAAGATTTTATTTAATTATTTGACAGAGATCACAAGCAGGCAGAGAGGCAGGCGGGGTGGGGGGGAAGCAGGCCCCCCGCTCAGCAGAGAGCTCGATGCGGGGCTTGATCCCAGGACCCCGAGACCATGACCCGAGTCGAAGGCAGAGGCTTAACCCACTGAGCCACCCAGGCGCCCCTAAATGGCAACATTTTAATAATTTGTGAACCTTTCAATTTTTCTTTCTCTGAAATATTTCATAGTAATAAGTTGAGGGAAAACAAAAGACTAGATGAGGTGGGGAATGCATGGATTATTCGGTAAACATTATTGAGGCATCTGGCTGTCTAATTGAGGGAAAAAATAAAGGCAGATTTCTATTTCATGTTGCACAGAAAAGAGATGAATTCCAAGTGGGTTAAAACTAAACAGAAAAGTAGAAGAGGGACATCTGGGTGGCTTGGTCAGTTGAGCCTCTGACTCTTGGTTTGGGCCTAGGTCATGATCTCAGGGTCATGGGATTGAACCCTGCGCTGGATTCCACCCTCAGTGCGGGAGTCTACTTAAGATTCTCTTCCTTTCCTTCTGCTCCGTTCCGTGTATGCACACTTTCTTTGTGTCTCAAAACATAAAATCTTTTAAAAAAGAAACCTAGAAGGAATAAGACCTTTTATAGTCTTGTGGTGGGAAACATCTTCTTGAACAGTTTAACACCTGAAAAGTATTCACAGATTTAGCAAACTAAGAATGAAAACCACAAACTTGAATGGCTGTAGAAAATTTTAAAAAAAAAAAATTTTTTTTTTTTTTACCTAATTGAAAATGTGTGAATAGGTAGTTCACAAAAGAAATACAAATTTCCTATATTCATGAAAAGATGTTCAATCTGGGGCACCTTGGTGGCTCAGTGGGTCAAAGCCTCTGTTTTCAGCTCAGGTCATGATCCCAGGGTCCTGAGATCGAGTCCCGCATCAGGCTCTCTGCTCAGCAGGGAGCCGGCTCCCCCCTCTCTCTCTGCCTGCCTCTCTGCCTACTTGTGATTTCTCTCTGTCAAATAAATAAATAAAATCTGGGGCGGGGGGAAGATGTTCAATCTTAGGGTGCCTAGGTGGCTCAGTGGGATGAAGCCTGTGCCTTTGGCTCAGGTCATGATCCCAGGGTCCTGGGATTGAGCCCCACATCTAGCGCTCTGCTCAGCAGGGAGCTTGCTTCCTCCTCTCTTACTCTCTCTGCCTACTTGTAATCTGTCTGTCAAATAACTAAATAAAATCTTTTTTTTTTTTTAAGATTTTATTTATTTATTTATTTGACAGAGATCACAAATAGGCAGAGAGAGGAAGGGAAGCAAGCTCCCTGCTGAGCAGAGAGCAGGATGCGGGGCTCGATCTCAGGACCCTGGGATCATGACCTGAGCTGAAGGCAGAGACTTTAACCCACTGAGTTACCCAGGCGCCCCCTAAATAAAGTCTTTAAAAAAAAAAAAAGGGACGCCTGGGTGGCTCAGTTGGTTAAGCGGCTGCCTTCGGCTCAGGTCATGATCCCAGCATCCTGGGATCGAGTCCCACATCGGGCTCCTTGCTCGACAGGGAGCCTGCTTCTCCCTCTGCCTCTGCCTACCACTCTGTCTGCCTGAGCTTGTGCGCGCGCTCTCTCTCTCTCTAATAAATAAATAAATAAAATCTTTAAAAAAAAAAAAGTTAAATCTTACAACTAAAAGGGAAAAACAAATTCTTTTTTTCCCATGTAGAAGTGATGAAAATTTAGATGATTGGTAGCAATGTTGCTGAGGTTTTGCTTAAATGGATTTGTGATAAACATACATGTGTATTTTAAAAAGTTTTTAATATAAACTGCTGAATGAGAATTACAGGGTATAGAAGTTAATAAAGTTATGACCCAGTTTGCATAAAAACATATATATGCTACAAGTGCATATAAAATGGTCTAGAAGAATCTCTTCATACACATGGAGGGAGGTTAGAAAGGGAGACTTTTAGTCTATTATACATAAAGGAAGCATGTAATTTTTTACTACCAATTAAAGTTTTTTCTTTGTACTTTAGTGAGATAGTTGACATATAGTATAAGCTTAAGGTGTACAGCATAATGATTTGGCTTATGTGTATTGCAAAATGATTACCACAGTAAGTTAACATACATCATCTAGTATGAATACCAAAAAAGAGAAGGGAGAAAAATGTTTTTTTCTTGTGATGAACTTTCAGGATCTACTCTCCCCCCCGCCCGCCAGGATCTACTCTCTTAGCAACTTTCACACATACCATGCAGTAGCATTAATAACTATAGGCATCATGTTGTATATCGCATTCCTAATATTTAATTTACCTTATAACTGGAACTTTGTACCATTTGACCACTTTCATACAATTTCTTAATTTCAGTTGTGTGGATTATAATGATTTTAAGATCTGTATGCATGGATTGGAGGTTAAGCTCAAAAATGGTTTAGAGAATCAAATGTCAAATTACAGCTTTTTTTTTTTTAATTTGTCAGAGCACAAGCAGGTGCAGCAGGCAGAGGGGGAAGAAGAAGCAGGCTCCCTGCTGATCAAGGAATCTGATGCTGGGGCTCAATCCCAGAGCCCTGGGATCTTGACCTGAGCCGAAGGGAGATGCTTAACTGACTGAGCCACCCAGGTGCCCTTGACAGCTTCTGATATTACTATGCTCCTTCATAAATATTGAGGGTATAGTTCAAGGAAAGCTGAAATTGTTATGCAGATTATTATTAGGAATTGATACAGGTAGCATCTATAGCAGATTTTGAACATTTAGAAATTTCACCCTTTGACTTAAAAAAGATGTAAAATGTTAAAGGTGAATACTTTTTACTTTTTACAGATTTTTGATGAAATTGAGTCATGAAACTGTAACCATCGAATTAAAGAATGGAACACAGGTCCATGGAACAATCACAGGTATGGAGATAGACAGCTTTATAGCACTTTTTTTCCCTGCTTCTTCCACCTTTAAGGCCAGAATTCTTTTTTGGTAACTTAATGAACATTATTGTAGTAGACATCTCATTCTTTTTGCTTGGATTATTTCATTGACCTTCTTAAGCCTTACCTTAAGTACTTGTGCTAAGACCAAACTGAATTCCCCAGGTTATCCTGCGTGTGACCCTGTTTTCATTTTTAAAGCCTTTTGTGCTTTTTGCCTATGTGTATTCCTTTACCTAGAATGTTGCATCTTCCAAAGTACATTTTACTCTTTTTTAGGATTTTGTGTCCTCTATTAAATTGTAAAGTCCGTGAAGATAGAGGATGGGATTTTCATGTTTGAAATCCCATTTCATGTTTGAAATGGGTTATTTGAGAGTATTTTCCTTCTTTCTTTCTTTCATGTCTAACTCTGCTTTAATCATACTGTATGTACAGTTTAAGGCTGCTGCCTTTCTTCATTTGTAGTAGGTGTTCCCTGCAAAATTGCAAAAGAATTCCTGAGCCAAGTGAATGAAAATGCTATTTTAGTGTGTGGTCCCAGTCTCTGAAATATTTAAATCGTAAGTTTATAAATAATTTTTAACACGTGGGTCCAGCATCTGAGTAAACCAAGAGAGATACAGTGTTAAACTGATTGATTTGAGTGTACTCATGTTTGCAACAGCAATTGCTTTGAAAAGAAATCAGTACAATATAACTTTTTTTTTTCAATATTGCATGGTCAGTAACCATGTGCCACTGAGGTAGTGTAATTGCTATTTAGAATGGATTTTGAGAAATTTGAGAGAATTCTTGTTTTCTGACCTAATTTCCTAGGAACAGAAATTAACTAGATCTTTAGTTAATCCCATTTGTTCAGATAGATTGGTAAAGGCTCCAGTAATTGGGTATATCTAAGATAATGCCGTATATTTATTCTAGAAAATTGTGCTTTTATTTTGCAAAATCTCACACTAAAAACAATGGGAAAAATAATGTGAGGCAGACCATTAAAAACTTGTGCAACTTAGTAATTAAAGTATTAACAAAAACAATAGCATTCCTTTAAAAAGGCAGTTAAAAAGACATGTTAAATTTCTAGTAACAAGGAAAATACTACAGTACATGTAGGACTTTATATTTAAAACAAGGCTTATAGCTTGGTGGAATGAGGCATAAGGAAGTTATGGAGATAGTGAGAGAACCATCCCTAAACATTGCTAACCCTGAGATCACAATACCTGGGCATAGTGGGAATGAGTCAGGTATCACTCAGGGTTCCTCCATGGCTTGCTGCATTCACATCTGTATGCATACTTAATCATGCAAAATATTAATATTCTGGGATAGTCTCTGAAGGAAGGATTTCTGGTTTATACTGACATTTTTCACCCATTAACCAATGGTACCAAATTATATCATAGAAACTTGCACTGTAGTAGAACAGACAATATTCTTTTGTATTGTTTTGTATTATGGTATTTACTATGGCTTGATAGATAAACTGATTGCCTTCTTTATCATACTAATAATTGACCTCTCCTTTTTTGCCCTCTAGGTGTAGATGTCAGCATGAATACCCATCTTAAAGCTGTGAAAATGACTTTGAAGAATAGAGAACCAGTACAGCTGGAAACACTGAGTATTCGAGGAAATAACATTCGATATTTTATCCTACCAGACAGCTTACCTCTGGATACACTACTTGTGGATGTTGAACCAAAGGTGAAATCTAAGAAAAGGGAAGCTGGTAAGTTTGAAGGATTATAAACATTTTTGTGAATGTATTTTTATCCTTTGATCTACTACTCAAAATAAAAACATTGTGAGGCCCCTGGGTGGCTTATTTGGTTGAGCATCCAACTCTTGGTTTCAGCTCAGGTCATGATCTCAGGGTCATGAGATTGAGCCCCATGTCAGCTTTTGTGCTTGGCTGAGATTCTACTTGAGATTCTTTCTACCTCCCTCTCTCTCCCGCCTCATGCGGCTACTCATGCATGCTTTGTCTATCTCTAGTGAATGAATGAATAAATAAAAAAATTTTTTAAGAGAGTTAAACATTTATGAACACTTTTTTTGTTTTCTTGATTCCATGTACTTGCCATGAGTGCATATAGTATTTATTAATAATTCTTGGTGTTGCTGTTAAAGACAAGCCATTTTTTGTCCCTTTGCTTGGCCTAGTCCCCCTTCCTCTGTATACTTGGAAAGGTTTGGGATTTGACTCTTTATTCCTGTTATTTTGAAATTTCTTAATGACTTGGCATTGGGTCTTTGCTTGCTCTCCCTGTGTTTTCCTCCATTTTGTTGTTTCGGCTATTTGGTGGATCATCCCCTTCAATACGGATATTCTTGCCTTTTAAAGCTAAGAAGTATACTTGTATGGCTTTGATAAATTTCTTCTGTTCTTTGTTCCTGGAGGTTTTAATAATTGGGTCTTCTGAGTGATTGTCTAAGTCTTTTCTCTCTTTTTTTTTTTTCCTTTTTTTTCTGTTTTCTGAGAAACTTCTTTGACTTTATGTTCCAGTCTAGCACATAGTTAATCTTTAGGCCTCCTGTTCTGTGATAATTTTTCGTAGAATCTTGTTCTCTATCTGAAAAATACTGGATAGGATATAAACTTGTAAGGTATTAGTGCTTTTTCCTTAAGTTTTATTTTGTACTTGGCATTGTTTTCTTGGGTTTCTCTTTTTATTTGCTCTCTCTGTTTTTTTAAGTCTTTATTGGAATTCCAGTTAACATGCAATGTTATGTTAGTTTCAAGTGTACAACATAGTGATTCAGCAATTCCATACGTGGCCCAGTGGTCATCATGACACATATACTCGTTAATCCCCATCATGTATTTCACACATTCCCCCATTCTCCCCCACCTCCGGTAATCATCAGTTTGTTCTCCTATATAGTTAAGAGTTTCTTGATCAGGTGATATCTCTCTCTCCCCCGCATATTTGCTCTCTTTATTTAATCTTTATGTCGTAGGCTTGATTTGACTATCTTATACTTTGGCCATTTATTATTTAACAAGAACCCTAGGAAGAGAATTTCTGGGAGGGGAGGACTCCTGAGTTGGTGAGTCTCACTGTGGGGTAGTTCAGAAGTGAGTTGGCCTCTTCACTGAGGAGACCCAGAATTTCAGGATCTAGAATCATTTCTGGAGCTTTTAACCCCCCGTTCTCCCCCAAAAATGATTCCTATCAAATACATGCCTGGCAGCCAGCATATTACAGGAGCAGAGCAGGAGAAAGGGGCTGGGTGTTTTGTAGAAGCTCACTTGATACAGTGATTTTGATACTTTTTTGCTTTCCACCCACACTAAGAAATATACTTTCATCATGGCCCATTTATGCATATAACTGAAACAAAAATCTCAGGAAGAATTACTTAGTCTTGGGGCGCCTGGGTGGCTCAGTGGGTTAAAGCCTCTGCCTTCGGCTCAGGTCATGGTCTCAGGGTCCTGGGATCGGGCCCCGCATCGGGCTCTCTGCTCAGCAGGGAGCCTGCTTCCCTTCCTCTCTCTCTGCCTGCCTCTCTGCCTACCTGTGATCTTTGTCTGTCAAATAAATAAAATCTTTAAGAAAAAAAAATTACTTAGTCTTAATACGTGTAAATCCTGATATGTTTCTTTTGCTCTTTTAGTTAAGAAAAAAAATTTAGGGGCACCTGGGTGGCTCAGTTGGTTAAGTGTCTGCCTTTGGCTCAGGTCATGATCCTAGAATCTGGGGTTGAGCCCCACATTTGGCTCCCCACTCAGCAGTGAGTCCGCTTCTCCATCTGCCCTTCACCCTGCTTGTGTTCTCTTTCTCTCTCAAATGAATGAATCTTTTTTTTTTTTTTTTTAAGATTTTTATTTATTTATTTGTCAGAGAGAAAGCACAGGAGCAAGCACAGGCAGACAGAGTGGCAGGCAGAGGGAGAAGTAGGCTCACTGCTGAGCAAGGAGCCCGATGTGGGACTCGATCCCAGGACGCTGGGATCATGACCTGAGCTGAAGGCAGCCGCTTAACCAACTGAGCCACCCAGGCATCCCAAATGAATAAATCTTTAAAAAAAAAATTTTTTTTTAGGTTGTAGCCTGTAGCTTGAAAAATGCTAAATTAATTCCCTTTTCCCTTCCCCTCAGTCCTCTGCCTTTTGCTGCTATCCACTTGCAGTTATTTTAAGATCCGAAGCCTTTCTGTTTCAGTGTCTTTAGGTTTATTTTACCTTTTCTCTCCTACCTACCTGTCAGGGAAATAATTATTAGCTTTGCAAGGTGGGGAGGACAGGACTGACCAGTCTTGGTCCAAGTGTTTTTCAACCATTTTGTTTGTATTCCACCCCTGCTTTATCTCACCCTTGACTTCTAAGGTCAAAGGTCTTCTAAGAGTTACTCTTCCTTTCACATTTACAGTTGTTAGTCTACTTTCTGGCTTAAAAAATTGTTGAAATTTTTCAACCACTGTATTCCCTCTGTCCTTCTCTTTTATGGTTATTTACCATTTTTACTCCTTTTCTGTTATGAGTAGTATTTCAGAAGGATTTGGAGATAAATGTGATTAAGCTGCCTTATTTTTTTTTTTAAGATTTTATTTATTTATTTGACAGAGATCACAAGTAGGCAGCGAGGGAAGCAGGCTCCCCGCTGAGCAGAGAGCCTGATGCAGGGCTTGATCCCAGGACCCTGGGATCATGACCTGAGCCCAAAGCAGAGGCTTTAACCCACTGAGCCACCCAGGCGCCCCAAGTTGTCTTATTTTAACAAAAGTCCTAGAGTTACTCTGTTTCTTTGAATGACAAGTTTGGCAACAGTGGGTAGAAGTTTAGAATGTGACTGACATGAACTTCATGTCAGGATATTTTTTTTAAATTTTCATAGCTCTCTGAAGACTGAAAATAGGGTCTTTTGAGAAATGAGTTTTCTGTCCGTCTAATATTCAAGTAGACACAGAGATGTCGCTATAATGATTACAATACTTTGTTATAATTGGATCAAATGATTTAAGATTCTAAAGAGTCACAAGGTGGCTTGATGTAATGTATTTTAAACTTTCTTAGCTTTGAATTAACTTGCTTGGATCCTATTCAGTAACAAAAAAATCTAGCACATGGTGTTCATGTTCTGTTCTGTTGATATCTCTTCCATCTTGTGTAAGGTTCAGATCATTTGGGTTTTATTTTGTGTTGAATTTGAGATGTGATAGATATTTTAAAATGTGACAAATTTCTCAATAAATCAAATGGAACAAACATTTAATTGTCTTTATAAGCCAGCAGTTTTTGGTTCTGCATGGTAATGTGTTGAGAGGGATGCCTGTGAGGTCACATTTGAGAGAAGCTGGGTTAAAGTTTTCTTTCCTGAAGATGCTGTTTGTGGTGGCCCAGGTAACAATCAGTGCAGAAGAGAATTAACTTTGCTTTTTTTCTTTTCTTAGTTGCAGGAAGAGGCCGAGGCAGAGGAAGAGGAAGAGGACGTGGTCGGGGTAGAGGAAGAGGGGGTCCTAGGCGATAATGTCTCTCAAGATTACTATTTCAAAGTGATACATGATTGGGGATATTTTTTGTACAGGTTTTGTTTGTTTATGTCAGTTTTTAATAAACATAAATGTAGGACAGAGTTGTCTGTTGACTGTCAAATTAAATTTTAATAGTTCATTTATATTCATGATGTTTACGTAGTAAGAGCTAAGTATTACTACTAGGCAAACCCAGAATTTCATTCTAGATAAGGCTTTTAATGTTTGAACTAAAATTTTTTTTATGAATGTATGTAGAATATATACCTATTTACTTCACATGCAGTGAATATGCGTTTTATTGCTTTACTTTGATTCCATTCTGTGGAACCTACCTGTGAGTGAAATAAGTTCTTTTTGGTACTTCAGAAACTAATGTCCTATGGGTTGGTGTCTAAAGTTCATTCCCCTTCCCTGAGTTTTACTTTATGGAGACTTGGGTATTAGTAAAAGCTGATAGTCTTCTTCCAGTTCAGGAGTCTTGGACTTTGTTCTCATTAATGGATTTTTTTTAAGGTTCTCAGTAGAACATAATTTTACATTCTCTTGAGTTGAAACTACAGATAACAGTCACTAGATTATCATTTGTGTCAGAACCTGTTAATGTGAAATGTACCTGTCAGTGGCTCCTTTATCAAGTACTTTTACAAGAAGTCCTTTAAGAACAAAAAGAAAAAGACCTACTCTGATAGCAAAATTGGATTCTTTCCCAGTTGTTAGTAAGGATTTTAAAAAATTACTGCAGTTGGTTAAGTTTAGAGAAAAATACCTCTCACTATATGCAGTTCCTTGCAGAGCTTATACCATTTATTTTTATGCTAAGGAAAAAACCTGAGAATTGGGGGGAACTAAATCTGTATTTACATTTAATCATGTACATAGGGCTTTTTGTATTTTAAATATAAAACTAATTTTCTGCAAAGATTATCTTAAAAGGTTTAGGCTCCAGTAGAGGGTTACATAAATTGAGATACAGCAAGTGCAATTTGTGTGTGCTGTGTCTCAATCTTTTCCATCCTCAGATCAATGATGCCACAGGGGGGAGAGCAGACTTTTAAGGCAGACAGAACAGATTTTGCACATGTGAATAACCATGAGTTGACTTCTGCCCTTATGGAGCTTACAGGCTAAAAGGGAAGCAGAGTTAAATAAATGTGAATAGGTTATTGCAAATTGTGAATGCTCTAGTGATAAAGAGCACTTCATGATATCTTGTCTGCTTTAAAAACAGTTTCTATTGGCAGTTCATTTTTTATTTTAAGTCAAATGCAAAGTAACAAAAGATTTTTAACTTTTATTGTGAAAATTTTAACATCCAGATGTTTCCAGTGTGATGAGTCTAAAAATACATTTTAAATAGACTAAGCACAGTCAGTACTAAATTGTGTTTATTCCTGGGATACCTGTGTGGTTCAGTCAGTTAAGCATCTAACTCTTAATTTTGGTTCAGGTCATGATCTCAGGACTGTGAGATGAAGCCCCATGTTGGGCTCTGTGCTGACGTGGAGCCTGCTTAATATTCTCCCTCTCGGGGCACCTGGGTGGCTCAGATGGTTGTGTCTACCTTTGGCTCAGGTCATGATCTCCGGGTCCTGAGATCGAGCCCCATGTCGGGCTCCTGGCTCAGAGTCTGCTTCTCCTTCTGCTTTTCCCCACTGTTTACACTCTATCACTCTCTCTCAAATGAGTAAATAAAATCTTAAAAAAAAATTCTCCCTCTTCTGCCCCTCACTCCTCCCCAATGCAAGCACTTGCGTGCATGCTTTCTCGGGGGGAGAAATGTGTTTATTCTACTAAAGGTCATTATTTCATTTTTATATGAAAAGAAAGCTTTCTGAACTGATTGCCATCATTAACTATAGAGGAGCACTGCAGTGAGAATAGAATACAGACCAAGCTGTGATGCGCTTCCCTGACTTCTTTCCCCCAAAAGTTTATAGGAACTTAATGTTACTGCATTTTGCACATACGTGATAATCTTTCAAAGCTTAAAATTTTATATGTGAAATTTAATTTTCTTGATGAAATATATTGTGAGTTTAGGTAGAAAACCAAAAGAGGGGGTGCCTGGGTGGCTCAGCGGGTTAAAGCCGCTGCCTTCGGCTCAGGTCATGATCCCAGGGTCCTGGGATCGAGCCCCGCATCGGGCTCTCTGCTCTGCGGACAGCCTGCTTCCTCCTCTCTCTCTCTCTGCCTACTTGTGATCTCTATCAAATAAATAAATAAATCTTTAAAAAAAAAAAAAAGGGAAAACCAAAAGGGAAATAATAGAAAATGGCATTTCATAGTTTTGTTTTAATCTGTTGTAATTATGTTGGATTATGCACGATGGCTTAGTATTTTGAAATATATTAATACAAGCAGCAAACAAAATTAACATGATCCACTATAACAGATGTCAGAATAATACTTAGTGGGACGCCTGGGTGGCTCAGTTGGTTAAGCGGCTGCCTTTAGCTCAGGTCATGATCCCAGCGTCCTGGGATCGAGTCCCACATCCGGCTCCTTGCTCGTCAGGGAGCCTGCTTCTCCCTCTGCCTCTGTCTGCCAGTGCTCGCTCACTCGCTCGCTCTTAACAAATAAATAAAATCTTTAAAAAAAAAAAAAAAGAATAATAGTTAACAAACAGCATTTGTTCCTGAAAACCTAAACCAAAAGATATGTCCTTAACATGATGAAGAAACTCTATCTTAAATGAATAGGAGACATTTTCCAAAGACATTTCAATTAAAACAACAGAAAAGAATGTCTAATATTGGTCTTCGTTATTTAATGTGAAAATTCTCATGAATCCAGGAATAAGGTACACTTTTGCAAAGGAAGATAAATTTTGGACTATTTACTATTTTCTGTGTAAGAACATGGTACTGTTCCATTTTTCTGAAGTTTTTCAGTAAAGGTTTAAAGTTTTGCTTATGTATTTCTTATATTTTGGATAAAGTTAGTATATAATCGTGATTGATTTTACAAAAATAACACCAACGTCTCTAGATGTCAAGTGGAGTTGATTCTTACTACAGTAGTTCTGTTGTATAAAGTCACTGAGAACCCTGCATTTGTGAATACCGAACCGTTGCTCCTAGGGAAAATAAAGGGATAGGTTTCTCTGGGCCTGTGGTCACAACATTTTCATCAATGAATTAATATATAACTTGTTTTATGTGTGTATTTATTTAGACACTAATTAATATGTATGTATATATATATATATTTTTTTTTTACATTGAATTCACGACCAACAGCACTATAACTTCTGTCTGAGCAAAACTTAACACATTTCCTGCAAAAGGCACATCACATTCCCCGCCCCCCCGCGCCCCCCCCACCCCAGTAAGCTTTATGCCCAATGTGGGGCTTGAACTCAAGACCCTGAGATCTAGAGTTGCATGCTCTACCAACCAAGCCTGCCAGGTGCCCTACATCACAGCCTTCTTGTGCTTAGGAATACAAGACAACACTATACTTAGAGGTCATTTTAAACAACAAAAGCACAAAATACAAAAAACTGGGACTAGACCATGAAAAGGACATTTTGTTTACAGTAAGAATTGAAACAAGGCAGAGTGTTGCTCACCTGCGAATATGAGTGTATAAGGTGACAGTGTTTTGCTGCTCTATGCATGTTCATGCATGACTACGAAAGGACTGTTAAGTATTGATTTTGGACTTAGAAGTAAATTTTAGCAAGTAAGTGACTTCCCAAATACAGAATCCATGAATAATGAGAATTGACCATATTTAACATTCTGTTGAGATTAAATACCAAAGTATTTCATATATTGTTAAAGTATATTTTAATATTTCTGATCTTGAAATGCTCCTTAGATGGTGTAAATTTAGGTTTGGTATCAAATCAAGTTTCTTTGTTGGTGTGTAGAATAACAAGTGCATCTGTAATTTGGTGTTGTAGAGTCAATGAACTACAGAAATTAGTGTGATTTGTAAGACTTAAGTAGAACTCATGAGTTACTACAACCACTTTGTCTTTAAAGATTTTCCATGTTTTCTAGAAATTTTCCTATTTAAATACTTATGGAACAGTGGCAAAAATCAGTTCTGGCTTTTTAAAAAAATTCCGGAATCTTAAAACCAAGACTGGTACCACATATCAGGGTGGGAAAGCCAGTGTAAAGATGTGAATTACCCTAATAAGTTTAATGCAATTATCCTGGTGATTTTTTTTAAGATTTTATTTTTAAGTAATCTCTACACCCAATGTAGGGCTTAAACTCAGAACCCTGAGATCAATAGTCGCATGCTCTACTGACTGAGCCAGCCAGATTGACCCTATTGGTTTTTTTTTTTTTTTTTTTTTTTTTAGCACACATGCACAAGTGGAGGGGGGGGACAGAGAGAGACTCTTAAGCAGGCTCCACACCCAGTGCAGAGCCTGTTGAGGGGCTTAGACCCCACAACCTTGAGATCACCACTGGAACTGAAATTAAGAGTTGGACACTTTCCAACTGACTGAGCCACCCAGGTACCCCACTGGTGAATTTTTATTTTTTTTTTATTTTTTGGCCTTTAAAAAAAGTTTTTATGTATTTATTTGACAGAGAGATAGCAAGAGAGAACACAAGCAAGGGAAGTGGGAGAGGGAGAAGCAGGCTTTCCACTGAGCAAGGAGCCTGATGCAGCGCTCAATCCTAGGACCTGGGATTATGACCTGAGCTGAAGGCAGACACTTCACTGAGCCACCCAGGCACCTAATAAATTTTTAAATAATTTCTCTGTTGATAGTATGTTCAGTGCTAATTCAGTGCCAGGTTTTTCTGATTATTTTGTAGATGTAATGGAATTGCCACAAAGTGATTTTTTAAGTGGACAGCACTACTCTTGTCATTTGCCAAATACTGGAGTGCTAAGCCCTTTACATGTTACTTCTTTTAACCCTCAGAACAACTGTATGTAGCAGATAGTGTTTGCTGTTTTCAAAAGGTTAAGTCCCACAGTTTTTAGGTGCAATTTTTAAAGTCCCATGGTATTTAAGCAGCTGGAATTCAAATGTAAGTCTGTCCAAGAACCCTTTGTTCTTGCCTGGTATATTGATTCTGATGTTCATTCTGAAGAAATTGATTCTGATGTTCATCTGAAGAAAAGGGGCACCTGGGTGTCTTAGCTGCTAAGTGTCTTGACTCCAGCTCAGGTCATGATCCCGGGGTCCTGGGATTGAGCCCGGCATCAGGCTCCCTGCTTCGTGGGAAGCCTGCTTCTCTGTCTCCCATTTCCCCTGCTTGTGTTCCCTCTCTCACTGTCTCTCTCTGTGTGTCAAATAAATAAAATCTTCTAAAAAGGCGGGGGGGGGGGATCATGTTTAATTTTTTAAAAAATGAAGAATGAGGAGACCACAGGAGATAGATCACTTTTCTAGGTAAGAGAAAAGAGTAGGAGAACTTAGCCAAGCATTGTAAAATATTAAATAGGAAATTATCTTGATACTGAGGCAATTTCAGCCACATTTCACTTTGATCAAGTAATTTTGTAATATAGTGCTCATTGCTAGGAAAGTCTGTGGAGTAGGCTAATGGGAAGGAAAGTGAAAACTTCTAAGTAGTTTGTCAGGCTATCTTAAAAGCCTTAAAGTCTTTTTTCTGACTTTGATTCAGGATTCCATTTGAGAGTCCCAAGGAAAAAAGTTCACATGTTTAGTTATAAAGATTTTCATCATGTTAATTTCTTAATTGAAAAGGAAGCCCTATATGTCCATAACTAGAGGAATGGTTAAGTAAATTACTTGAAGAATAGACCAGGAGTTACCACACTTTATCTATAAAGGGCCAGATAGTAAATATTTTTAGGCCTTGAGGGCCATATGGTCTATCTCAACTATACAGCTCCACTCAAAGCAGCTATATGCTATAGGTGAATGAATGGACAGAGGGCTGGATTTGGCTTGCTGGCCATAGT
The DNA here is from genome assembly GCA_003697995.1 of Taxidea taxus jeffersonii. Classification (NCBI taxonomy): domain Eukaryota; kingdom Metazoa; phylum Chordata; class Mammalia; order Carnivora; family Mustelidae; genus Taxidea; species Taxidea taxus. The sequence continues at coordinate 2,796 of RCUC01154986.1, read as the reverse complement.
TTGCCAACCACTGAGGTACAGTATAATGCCATTGTGAAAGTGCTTCTGCAATCCACTGACTGGGAAAAGGTACTTATAAAGCATATGACCAATAAAGAGATTAAGATCTATAAAATATTCCCTTAAATTAGTAAGGAAGACAGTCCAATAGAAAAGTAACTTTAAAAATATAGTCAATTCACGGGGCGCCTGGGTGCCTTAGTGGGTTAAGCCTCTGCTTTTGGCTCAAATCACTATCCCAGAGTCCTGGGATTGAGCCCCACATTGGGCTCTCTGCTCAGCAGGGGGCCTGCTTCCCACCCCACCCCCCGCCTGCTTCTCTGCCTACTTGTGATCTCTGTCCGTCAAATAAATAAAATCTTCAAAAAAAAAAAACAATTCACATGAGAGGAAAGTCCAGTAAAATGTGGGAAAAGATGCCTAATATCTCTAGAATCAGGGAATGCAAAATTTTAAAATTTGCTGCCCATTTACCCAAGGGGGTATATTGAAGAATGTGGTAGTGTTCTTTGTAATAGTAAATTGCTAACTAAATGTCCAACAGGAACAGTTGTTAAATTGCTATCTAGTAAGATACATCAATGAGAATGAGCTAGAGCTGCTTGTAAGACCATGGATGAGTCGCATGGTATTAAGCAAATAATTCAAGTAGCAAAATACATACAGCTTGATGTCGCTGTATAAACAAGAGATATATAAACCTTTAAGGATGCTGACAAGTGGTTACGTTTTAGAAATGTAAAAATAGAAGGAAGGGAGTGTGATAGAAGGGGACACATGAGTTTTACCTGGGTAATGCTCTGGGTTCCTTGTTTTTGGTTTTGTTTGTTTGGTAATGCTCTGTTTCTTATGCTGGGTGATGGGTGTTCTTAGGTTGAACCATTTGAAATTGCTGATACTTAATTGTCTTGACCTATAAAAACATCACTTTCATATAGCTCAGCTTACTATTTCTGTTCATTTTTAAAAATTTTTTATTTATTTGAGAAAGAGCGGGGGCAGAGACAGAGAAGCAGATTTCCCATGGAGCAGGGAGCCCAACATGGGGCTCAATCCCAGGACCCTGGGATCATGACCTGAGCCGAAGGCAGATAATTAACCAACCAAGCCACCCAGGTGCCCCTATTTCTATGCATAATTAAAAGGAAATATGATTTTCAAAGCTGTACTTGAAAATAGGCTAAAGGAAAACAAGTATTAATATAAGTACTATCAAGTCGGCTACATTATCTCTGAAAATGACACCAGTTAGTATACGCACAAAAGGGATTTCTCATGTGTTTGGCTAGCAAAACTTAAAGCTTGCTAGGAAAGGTTCAGAGACTCACACCCTGTGGGCCTGTGGCATGCTGGTAAATGTTAAATATGTAGCATTTGCTGATTCCTCTACCGTGGCAATTTCGAACTATTAACATGCTGTCAACTAGTTCATAACATTTCTGAAATTTTGACATTCGGCTCTTTCACACTAGTATTGCACACCTGACCATCTCCCCGCCTACCCCAGAAGAAAAGCTCTTTCCTCTCTTCCTGCTTGAAGATTAACATCCCATTGTTCATATCTGGTTCGATGAAGTTGGCCTCTTGGTGTGGACCCGACAGGATGAAGCTGCTGAATTGGAGGTAGGTTTGGTGTGGTTAGTTCATATAGGGCTGGGGAACTCGAGGGGTGGGTATGGAAACAAATAAAACGCTCTGCTCTGAAGTGTTCAAAGGGTCTTCATGTATAGGCTTTCTGGCCAGCTCTCATTTCCTCACTTCCTGGACCAAATTCCTCAAGATCATTTGTTCAGAGACAACGTGTGCTCTCGTCCTCTTAATGCCTCTACCTGCCAAGTTTTACCCATTCTGCTACCCCTGGCGGCCTGCTTTACAACAGAGAAGCAAAAGCCGGTACCTTTCACTTCAGTTAAGTTGAAGTGTACCAAGGTCCATACTGACATGTCTTGAAATACAGAACGACAGCAAAATTTTTGCATTATTTGAAAGTTGTGTCTGGATAGGATTATTTTCTGTCCAATGTTAAGAGGCATATTCCTGAGCAATGTGGGGAAATGCCATTTGAGAATTGGCCCTGGGGATCCATGGATGCATGACAGTAAACACCCATAGAATGTGGACCTCTAAGTAGTACTTCTTTCTGAGGTAACTTGTTGCAATTGATCACTAAATTAGTTGACTTGCTATAGAGAATTACATTTGTGCCAGTGGTGGAAAATACTTTGTAGTTCAAGTTAATATACTCAAGGAGCTGATTCTGAGTAATTTTACTATAATTTTTTCCTTTAGATCCTAAGCCTTATTTTTTCTGAAATTTCGTTTTAATGATTGGAATAAGCCTGAATTTTACTGACATTTGGGCTTTCTTTTCATAAACAGCTTTATTGAGATGTAATTCACATATAATACAATGTACCCATTTAAAGCATGCGATTCAGTGGCGTTTAGTATATTTACAGGATTGTCCATCCATAACATTTCATTACTGCCTGAAACAAATTCCATCACTTTAGCAATCAACCTCCAATCTCCCCTTATCTGCCTCTAACCCTTGGCAACCACCAATCTACTTTTTGTCTGTCTAAATTTGCCTATCCTGGGCAGTTTGTATAAATGGAAACAATATGTGGTCCTTTAGGACTGACTTCTTTGACTTAGTATTATGTTTTCAAAGTTCATCCAAGTTGTAGCATGTTAGTACTTCATCTATTTTTTTTCCCACCCCAGTACTTCATTTACTGCTGAATAACATCCCATGGTATGACTATGCCACATTCTCTTTATTCGTCAGTTAAC
>ML107928.1:52841-132887 GCA_003697995.1 Taxidea taxus jeffersonii | reverse complement strand
CCTCCTTCTTGAAACCATCCTTCTCTCCCAAGCACCCCTCTCTCCTGCTTTAACCCCTGCCTCTCATCTTACTCCTCCTTACCCTCCTTCCAAGTCACCTCTTCCTCCATCCGTTCCTGAAACAGGAGTGCCGCCCAGGTTTTAGTCTTTGCCCCTCTCCGTTCATAGGACACTGAGTGATCTAATCCACCACTTGGCTTCAACATGGACACAGGAGCCTGACTCTCAATTCCAGAACTTCAGCCCCGCTTCTCTTCTTAGCTCTAGGATTGCATATGCAACTGTTACCTAGAAATCACTCTCAGATAATTCCTCAGTAGGTGCAGAGTGGAACCCATGACCTTTCATTTCTGGCTGGCCATCCCCCCCACACTTGCCTTACCTCCTTCTCCAACCCCGTGAACTCCACCACTACCAACCACAATCATGAGATCAGAAACCTGGGCTCTTCCTAGGCACTTTCTTCCATCAGATCTGACCCATCACCATTCGGGCTGACTGCTCGTATTCTTGCTTTCTCATGCTTGTCCCTCTTCGCCATGCCTGTCACCTCATCATTGCCCACTTTGCTTGCCTCCTTCCTGCTTTGTGCCCTTCCTATCCATCTATCATGCAGCTGCCAAAATAATCTTTCTGAAACACAAATCTGACTTACATCACTTTTCCATTTGAAGTCCAATCTCCTTGATATGACAGTCTTTCTTCCAGCCGTGACCACTGTCCCTCTGGCCACCACGATGCACACCCCAATGTTCATATACAGTAACACATGTTAGTTTCCACAGAGTGCCCTGCTCCGTATCCAGCAACTATTTTCAGTTTTTGCACAAGATATTTGCTCCCTCTCTCATGTCCTATGCCGTTCCATGTTGTTACATCTTTGTACATGCTTTCTCACCCTCCCTACCTCTGCTTGGCCCCTCTTCCACCTAGGTGACTCTTACTTATCTCTTAAATCTTAGCTCAGGCCTATTTACTTCAAGGAGCCTTTTTTTGAAAGCACATGTAACTAAGCACCTCTCTTCTATGCTCCTAAATGTCCCTCCATCACTTCTGTCTGGGCACCCACTTGGTTTAGTGCTGGTTTACTTGTATCACAGATTGTTACACAATGTGTAGTAGGTCTTGAGGTTTATTGTTTGTATTCAATAACAAACACACAGTGCCTGGCCCATTGTAGGTGTTCAACGAAGGCAAAGATGAATGAAGGCCGATCATTTCTACCTCTATGCATTCCTGACCATGGTGAGTTCAGACCTTCATCATCTCTACCCAGATAACCATAATTACTTCCAAGCTGATCTTCCTGATTTCAGTCTCCATTCTGGCTAATTCATCTCCTAGCTCTTCCCTCCCTAAAGGTCCACCATCCTACAGTTCCAATATGACTTCAGCAGGGTGGGTGCCTGTCGAAATCTTGGACTGTCATACCATGGATATAAATGGTATGGAGGCAGAAAAATGGTTGAGGAACACTAGCCTGTAAAATAAAATCCAGACTCCTCAGAATAGCTCCAAGGTACCATGTGATTTGGTTTCTGTTCTAACCTCCAAACAGCCTCAGACCCAAGCTGTCCAGACTTTCACACTTTCACCTCAACCAAAATGCCTGGGCTCTCTGGCGTTCATGTCTTTGCCAAGAAAACACATGAGGACGCCTGGAATTCCTTTCTTTCACACAATCTTCATCCTTCACGATCCATCTGAAATGCCACCTCTTCTGCCAAAGCTTTCCTGACTCTATGTTCCCCAGCATGTCATGAGTCCCATCACTCCCTCACTTGACCCAGAACAGAACTTGACTGTCAGCATTCTGCAGATCCAATTTTTATTTTTCTTAGCAAGATTGGTTCTCCTCTTGTAGCCCGAAGTTACTAGAACTCACCATGCCCTCCATGGGGGGAATGCTAATTTGCCAATTCTCTTGCTTCTCCTTTTCTACCCACTGGGGACCCTTGGTCTCATCTCACCTTGAATCTCCACATTCTTTCCTTCTGCTAGAACTTGCCTTTGCTGGGGAAGAAACATTCTACCCTAATCTTTCTTGAAAACATAATATCTTAGCATGCTCAAGATTTCTTCCATCTCATTCCCCTATATGCATCAGATGTCACATCTGTTTCCTTGAAGAGGCCAAGCACACCTGGCATAGCCTGCTTTCCTATTTGAGCCATTAATACCTCCTCATTTCTGCCTCCCACGCCCTCCAGAACACCATCATCTCTTCTTTTAGATCTAGGCTTTTTAAAAACTCTTTTTTCTTTAAAAGATTTTATTTATTTATTTGATAGACAGAGATCACAGGTAGGCAGAGAGGCAGGCAGAGAGAGAGGGGAAGTAGGCTCCCCACTGAGCAGGGAGACTGATGCGGGGCTGGATCCCAGGATCCCAAGATCATGACCTGAGCCGAAGGCAGAGGCTTAACCCACTGAGCCACCCAGGTGCCCCTAAAAATTCTTATTCTCCATCCATTCTGATGTCTTCCCAACACAACAATGGGAAAGAGACTCCTCGCATTAAAGAACCTTGCGTGGAGAAAACCCTGGCCCCAGTGTTCTAGCCTCTTTCACCAGAACTCAAGTGTCATTGCCGCCCTTAATCACATTTATTTTATTGCATCTATAAAGCAATAAAATATTTCAGTCCACACACTGCGCAAACAGTTGGCTGCAGTCAGCTATAACTTAGGAAGATTAAAAGCGGGTTCCTGGGCTATTGGATAAGGTGGCCTGGGGTTACAGAGGGCATTTCCCCTCTAACTTTTCCTCTCCTCTCACCTTGCTGAGGGTCCCTCGGTTGTCTGGGCTTTTTCCAATTTGCTTTTGCATGGTGCTTCCTATCCATTTAGATTTGAGTTGGGCCCTCATTGCCCTTTCATTCTCTCTAAATTGCTTCTGCTTTGCACATCTCAGTCTGCACTGATGTGAATAGTCTCCAGTCTCTTCTCTGCATGTTCACTGGAGATTCTTTGTGGTCCATTACTGCCCTATGTCTGCAGAGGGGGCACAGCATAGGGATCAAGTGTCCTGTCTGGGGCATCTTCTATTTGTGTAATCGTGGGTGAGTTGTTTAATGTCTCTGAGCCCCAGTTTCCTCATCTGGAGAGCAGGGCTAGTAAGATTCCTTAGCTCATAATGAACATTAACACTAGAGGTCATTATCATGGGCTTTTTGGTTCCAACTAGATGATGAAATATGGGTTTTTTCCTGTAGTATTTGTATGCTGCATAGGTTCTTAATATACTGCCCCCTCACCATTTTTTAAATGTGGGGGGGGTCAGGGGGTGTCTCTACAAAGAAAAAATAGTAGGTTCTACATTCATCTCTATCTTGAACCATTTGACCCCAGGACTCAGGGGTCTATGAGGTTTCTGGGTCTATCCATAGGCTTTGGAGCCACCATGGATGTCTTTGGAATTTATGCTTGGTTTGCTAGACTCCCCTGAGAGTATAGTAGGCCTTAGTACCCACCAGCAGCAGGATTCGAGGTAGGGTGGAAAGATCCAGTGCTCTTCTCCCTCTGTGAGGTGTCACCAGTTCTCCAGGAATAAACAAGAGCTCCAACTTCCAGGGGAATCCCATAATCCATTAAATCATTTAGAACTGGGCCCCAAATAGGCACAAAACCAGGACAACAAGCTCCCTCAGCCAATTTTCCAAGGACCAGGAGGCTAGATCTTCAATTTGGGGGGGGGGGGGGGGGGGAGAAAAAATTCAGAAGTTTGGGTGACTTGGGCATATTTGCTGTGTGACTCAAGGCAAATCACTTGCTATCTCTGAACCTTGTTTTCCTGATCTACGAGGAGAGGACTGGATCTGTGAGGAGGCTGAGTTCATTGATCATGAAGATCTATTCCATCATGACCATTTTGTGACTCTACAAAGCAGTTCTTCGTCAGCCAGGCCAGTCGGCTGTCCCTCCCCACAGGCAGCCATACCCATCCTGGATTCTGCAATATAGCAATAGCTTCAAATAGTTTCTCTAATTTTCAAAGCGCATTCAGAAAATATTGCCAATTCGAGAGTGGCTCCTGCCCATTGACAATAACGCTGGCTGACTTGCTTAATGGGCTCAGTTGTAGCCCTCCAGGTCAATGCCCAATAGAGCACTGTGATGCTACTCATGCCCTCATCCCCAGCAGCTGGCCAAGCCAGCTTAGGAGCAAAGCCTTTTACTTATTTAACCCGTACTTACGTGGCACAATTCTAAGACTATGCAAATATCAATTCATTTAATGTCCATAACCATGTCAATTGAAGATTTTTATTATTCCCCTTATACAAATGGGAAACTGAGACACAGAGAGGTTAGGTGGCCCAAGTCACAGAGCCAGGAAGTAGATGATCTAGCTCTTAACTCTACAGTAAGCTGCTGCTGTCAGCTCCAGGCGCATGGTGGGGTGAGCGATGATAAGTGTTGCTGGACACTCGGCTCTGGCTCATGGTCTGTATTTCTTCCCAACATTACTGTCATCAGATTCTTTTCTTTTTTTTTAATATTTTATTTATTTATCTGATAGAGACAGAGCAGGAGTGCAGGGGAGGGGCAGAAGGAGAAGCAGACTCCCCGCTGAGTGGGGAGCCTGACTTGGGGCTTGATCCCAGTACCCAGGAATCATGACCTGAACTGAAGGCAGATGCCCAACCGACTGAGCCACCCAGGTGCACATTAGGCTTCCACCTCTAAGTGGCTATGGTATAATGGCAGATGCTCGTTCTTATGGCCCAAACACGCAGGTCACATCCGCAGTCTACCTTTTACTGGTTCTGTGACTTCAGTTACCCATCACCTGCCTCTACTATTTCATTTTAAAATAAGGCTATTAGTACCTGCTCAGCAATGGAGGGAAAATCAACAGACCACAAATGGTGAAGTATCTTAAAAATTATGAAAAGTGAACTACAACTGAAGGGGTAATTGGGACCATCTGGCCCCTTGCATGGTTACACATTCATTGACTTGATCACAGACAAGAAGCAACACAAAAATTGGGAGGGTATATTAAAGCGCAAATGCGTCCAGTAGGCAGTGGTACCCCTAGCTAGGTTTGCAATAGGAAAACTGAAACCATGATTTTCCTAAGCCCATGTACCTTTAAAATGATCTGCTCTAAATGGACACATTTTCCTCAAAGAAGCTCAGAACCTGGGTGCTCAGGAACCCACGTGTTTGTCCAGTGGAGCCAAGTGATGGGTGGAGCCCAAACCACAGGCCTGGGCTCTGGGGACAGATGATGGAGGAAGCTGCTGGGTGTGGTTAGGAGGGCGGCCTGTGTCTACTGAGGGCAACCGTTCCTCCAAGTTGTCCTGCGAGCTTGGTGACAAGAACCCAAATGGGTGTAGCCAGAGCCAAGTTTTAGCTAAATCTAAATAAGAGACTTAAAATACTTACTTTTTTTAATCTCTGAAAACAGAAGCTTGAAACAGTGGCCCCTGATTCCACCCCAGTCTGAAGGTAAGGCCGTCCAGGGGGTCCCGGCTGATGACAAGCCCTCCTCCCGCCATCTCCGGCCCCTGGGTCAGCCGTGGCTCTCGGTTCAAGCACACCTTGACTCTATTGCCTTGAAAGAATGAGTGAGCCACTGAATGTGAGCAGTGTCCCCTTTCCAGTGAAAAATAAATTTTCTTAAATAATAAAATAAACAGGTCCTGCTGGCTTAGAGGAAACTCTGTGAGCTTCCAGGAACCAACATTCCCCAACTCCAGTGGATTTTCGGGAGCTGAGCGCAGCCTGCGTGCGATCTTGGTGACTTGTTTAGAAACCATCTGGTCCGTGTGAAGTGAGCAGGAACAGGACCACGGGGGGTAGCGAGGGCTACTGAGCCACTTGCCTGTGGCTGATGAGGGTTAAAAACACGGCCACACATACATTCAAGGAAAAGAAAGTGCGGGCTTGAGGTGAGAAATGCGGAGTCAGCATTCTTGAATCCCCAGATATTTTTATAGGGGGTTGAGAGGGAAAAAAAATTACCAAAAACTCCCTACAGGCCCAGACAAAGCCACAGTGTGTTCCCATTTACCGCCAGCCTGATAGTCACACCCTTCGTGTCTTTTCCACTTAGGCTGCAGCCCAGGGAGTGGAAGGCACTTCCTATAAACAAAGGCTAGCTGAGATCGCATCGCCTTCCTCCTCCTCCCCAGGCAGCCTCCTCTGCCCCCCTCTGCAGAACCCAGAGGTCAAATAAAGCTTAAACTCTTGTGTTAATTAACATTTTGGCTCCCTTTTGCAAACGAAGAGCCAGAGATCAACAATAAATAAATCGGTCATTGGAACTGGTGGCGGAGAGCTCGCAAGCAGGCTGGGGCTGCCCTGTGTCCCAGCCCCCCAGCCCCACCACCCTGTCTGTGCCCACTGAGGCTGGGGCTCATTGGACCTCCCAGGCCGCAGGGTTTGGGTCTCCATGGAACACAGCGTCGCTCTGCCCGTGGGGCCCCGAGCGAGGGCTGCAGTTCTTGGAGGATGGCGTTCTGGATGTGAGATGGTGGAGACTCAGATTCTCACCCACAGCCCAGCTGGGGGAAGGGAACCGAATGCCCAGTCTAGGGCCTCGCCTCCTCTCCTAGACTTTGCTCCCCAGGAGGGAGCCCTCTCACTCCTCCCTCCTTTCTGTTTATTTTCAGTACCTTCCTCTTCACCCCCAAAGTTTCGCTCCAGACCCCCTGGCATTCCCCCACAGTCTCACCATCTCTGGGAGCCCCTCACGTTCTCACTGGCCTCCAAATCTGGAACTCTGAAGGACGCAGCTCTTGTGTGGGCCCTACAGACCACCTCTGGTTGTCCCCCTTTGTGATTCCCTTCTTACTCTGGGGGTGAGTTTGCCTTCATCTTGCTTCATACTTCTTCCCCGCTCACAACTAGAGTGGAAGGTTCATGAAGGCAGCTAGCTACCGAGCAGCACGTCTTTAATATATCACCACCACCTATAAGATAGCAACCATTTTTTTTTTTAAGTTGAATACCTGTCCAGTCAAATGTCAGCTGACCACATTCTCCCTGTCCCTCCAGGCCAGGCTTGGCATCTGCCCATCCGGGTGTTGCCCTGTCTCCATCCACACAGCACACCAGTCTTTTACCCTGTGGTCAGCCTTTGTCTTCGCCTCTTTGTCTCATCTTTCTCACAGGCGCCCCCCAGGGAAAGGGTCCTCGGATATCTTCTCTCTGCCCCTCCAGCAACTCGTGGACTCCTCAGGAGTCACTGGTCACCGAGCTGCTGCTTTATAGTTTGTCACTCCAGAAGGTATGGGACTGTGGTGCCATCTCCACTTTTCTGTTTTCTGTTTTCTGTTTTCTGTGTGTGTATAAATTTTGTGTCCCGAAGACTGCAGATGAGTGGTTGTCAATCCCCAGCACGTCTAAGTATCACCTGGAGGCTCAGGAAAGCAGATGTTGGTTGCCCGCCCCACCCCCCAAGAGATTTTAGGAGATCACTGGTGGAGAGTTGGGGCTGGGAACCTAGCTTGGAGGACTGGCTGCTCAGAGTCAGTCACTCTCATGCTACTCAGTGTAGACAGGCTCTTAAATGGCTTTTGTGTCACCCACGGGGTAAGACAGAGTTGACCCTGGGCGAGGGGGCTGCTCAGAGCCACTTGCTGGTTCATTAAAAGGAGGTGGGATTCCCATCCAAAACGGCTCCTGAGCCAGCCTGTCTTCCACTGTAGGGTTAAGAATTTTCACCTGGGCCCTCTGAACTAAATGACCTCCACATAACATATCAGGAAAATCCCTTAAATTCCAAGCTAATTGAGAGATTCCAGGGATAGTTGGTAAATACTTCTCCCTTCTCTATTGAGAATCAGCAAGAACAATAGTTGGCCCTCAGCCCACACAGCGAATATCATTCCACCAGGGTTCTCTGCAACTTTTCAGGCTTCTCCTACAACATCGATGAAAATAGAATTTTTCTGAAATAGAATTCCAAGTCTAAAAGAGAAAGTTTTATGATACCTGCAGGTGAACCATTCAGATGTTTTGAGTTAATTTGGCATGGCGGAAAGAATTTTTACAATTGTAAAAATATCAAAGGTCATTTTCTGCCTCCAAAGAGCTTTCAAACTGTAATGAATTTGGCATGAAGCTTGAACTCCATTTCTCAATACGTGATTTTTGTAAAGACTGAAAAAAAAATCCCCCAAAACAAAAACCAAACAAACAAAGAAATGGAGTGTGAACTAATATAGTAACAGATTTCAGAATCACAGAGGGCTGAAAGCAAGCAATGCTAGACATTTCCTAGTCCAGACCCAACATTTAAAGTTGAGAAAACTAAGGTTTTGTTTTAGACATCTAAGTACGAACAAAACAGCAAGAGAAACCACAGTTCTCAAAGACTACTTTATCCCGAGAGGGGAATTGAAGCGAAATATAAATGAAGTGTACATAGGATGCTAGAACTTAAAATGCTCATAGTGGGATAAGATGTTCTATGAACACAATGCGTCTGCAGAGTGGAGCAGAAAGAATGACAGATTGACAGACAGGAGGTAAAGGTTCAATGTCGCATCTTCAAAACCTGAGCATGTCATGACTGAACTTTAATGTTTTCATCTGTAAAATCAAGGCAATAAGTCAGCTTGTTTTAAGGATGAATGAAGCAGTATAGGTGAAAGCACTCTCCAATCCTATCGTCTCCAAGATAGAACAACATAAATGGAGTGTGTCCAGATGGTCTGCTCAGAGGGAAGTCTTCCCTTAGCTTAGTTCCTTCTGCATTTCCACCAAAGTATAAGCCAGTTTTTACCGTGGTTCTTTCTGGCCCTTTTGTCTTCTCTGATCCCACTCTCCCCCCCAAAAAGCCCCCCTTGGCCCAGGGATGCCCATTTCCATTCTGGATCCAGAAGAACAGAAGTATAAGCCAACATCTTGCATTTCTGTCTCCCAGGACCTACACAGTTGCCGACCTACAGCAGTTCCTCTATGTTTATCAAACCCTACTAGAGGGAATAGAATCAAATGGAAAGGAATTCTGTAAAAATGAATTCTACTCCTTCCCTCTCCAAACCGGTCTGCCTTAAAGAGAAGAACTAACTAGCTAAGAGATTCTTATCTGATGAAATACAGATAAAAAGCAAAACAAAACAAAAACCAAAACAGTGAATTCTACCTATTGCCAAAAAGCAGGTAAGATTTTTTTTTTCTATTTATTTATTTATTTTAAACTGAGCTCTTCCCAGATCTACTGTCTACTTTTCCCAGGGAAAACAAAACAAAACAAAACAACACAAAAACTGTCTTCTTTCTTCCAGGAGGAAGTATGGTGTTGATCTAGAGCAAGATTTCATTTGCAAGCTCTCGTTATGGGCAAAATGATCACTGTTTCTCTTGGGTGGCTCTGAAGTTTTTCTAAGAGCCATCATGAGGAGACTCCTAGGAAAGGCAAACAATAACTCAAAGTCATCATTTTTCTGGTTTGCTTTTATTATCCAGTCTAGAAACTGTGGCTCTTGCCACACTCTTATCTGTGGGTTTTTGTTGGCTCTCCCCAAAAGGAGGTTCTCACTTGAACAGCACCTTGATACAATCCTAACTCAGCGAAACCTCCAACAGCAGGTACAAGACACTAAATATGCCCAAGTCAAAGATATTACAAAATGTTTAAAGACCACAGGGTTCATCAGCTTCTTAGGTTAGACTATTTACCAAGGCAGGGATGATCTCTCCTTGGAGATCTCAAGTCTTTGCCTGGGGAGGACTCCTCCCACCCCTTACTGGAATACATGGAGTGTTCTGGAATGTCATGGAATGCCCTGCATGCTGGCCGTCCTCTTGACCCCCTTGGGATGAAGTCTTCCCCTCTGTCCCTAAGGAGAAGCTTCAACACGTGCACCTAATCTCTCCCCTTCTTCAACCGCAAGACCCCGAGACCTCATTAGGAAGGGAGGACAATACCACTACCTGAAAAGCCATTAATACACATTTTTATTTTACCCAAGAGCTACTAGAAGGGAGGAGAGTGTGTCTTAATGGTATCGGCTACTCTGGGTCATGACCGGAGCTGTATATGTCTTCTTAATTGCACTGAATAATTGCCCCGGATGTTAGAGTTTACAAAATTGTTTTCATGGGCATTGTCTCATTTGATCGTGGCACCGCATGACTCAGGGGATTGCAGTCCTCATTTTAGAGATGAAGAAACAGAAACTCAGAGAAGGTCTTCAGGTCCAGTGCTTTTCACCAGCCCACCCCCCTAGCCCCCGCCTCCCCAGGCACCCAGCAATGACAGAGCACAGGCAGCTGGATAAAAGTCAGGTCAGCTGACCACCATGCTCAGCAACACCGTGAAAGGAGGAAAGAAATCTTGAGCTCCTTTGAGTCAGGCAGGGGCTGGATATTCTATGCTTTCTCACTGAATTCCCCCACCTCAGGCTTCCTAGGTTCAAATCCCAGCTCCAAAACTTCTTAGGCCAGGTGAGAGGCTCAGTCTGTGCCTCAGTCTCTCCACGTGTAAAATGAAGATACCAACATGCCCTCCTTAGAGTGTTATCATGAGGTTTAAATCTGGCAGTTCACTAGAACACAGAGCCCCGTGGGAAGATAAGAACTCACTGCATATTACCAATTATCACCACTGTTATTTCCCCTTGTTTTAACAGGAAGGAAGAATGCTCATGAAGATTAACATTGAAGAGATTAGAGTCAAGTTCAACTCCAAAGACCTGATTATTTGCTGCCTTCAGGTATCTGTTTACTTCCTATGTGCTGCTCTTTTTCTGCCTCCTAGACCCTTCCCCCTTGGCAGGTAGCCCAATATCCTTTGAAGTGTTCCTGTTCCGGGGGTGCTTGCATAAGAACAATCTGAGACGCTCCCATATGGACAGAATCAGAATTTCTGGAGCCAGGGGCCCAGAAATCTGCATTTCTTTACAAGCAGAGCAGATGACTCTTGCACTCAGAGATGGTCAAGAGCCACTGACCCAGATGGACCACTTCGGCAGCTGTCACTGCCCAGTCCTCCCCACCTCCCCCTTCACCCAGGAAGTGCTCCAAATCTGGGTTGCTGTAAACCCTCCCTCCCCTGCACAGTCCCCATCTACTCCTTCACGATTAGCCATGATTAGCCATAAAAGGCTGAGGCCAGCTCGCTCTGTTGGTGACTGACCATTCTATCACTTTGAATAATGGCTTATTGCAGTGATGGCTTGTTTTGCCTGTAAGTCAGGCAGGTTCATGAGAGCAGGTAGGGCAGAGAGAAGATGGGGAGAGGCAGAGGGTCAGGCAACCTCCATTTCATGCACAAAGACCCACCATGCACAAGGATGCAACAACTACCCACCTAGACAATCTCCAACTGCACTGAGGTCAAGCCTACAAAAATGAGATAACACAACTGGCAGGCCAGCACAAACTGGGAGAAACTAACCCGGTATTTGCATTTGAGTTTTATCTTATCTCACAAGCACAGCAGATCCCTTCCAGAGTGGAGGCCAGGTGTCAGTAACCACGTGCTTTCCCTTGTGCTTGCTTTGCAAATAATAGTCAACTGCCCCCACTCTCATCCGTGTGTCCACCAAAAAGCTCTTACCAAATGACCCTCTAAGGGTAAGACTGAGCCTCAAACTACAACCCCAAGGCAAACAATATTTCTGTTTTTTTAATGGTAATTTTTTGCCCCAAATGTCTTCTTAACTAGACTTAATCTCTGGTTACGTAAACAGCTGAAGATATCCTAATTCCTGAGAGGATATCAAAGATCCGTACTTGAGAAGGAGAAGATGTTGAGGGTGTGGGGAAGAGTGAAAGGAAAACAAGCATTAATTATTAAACATGTGCAAGATTTAAAAAATTACATACCATTTGGCACTTTTCCTCTCCAAAGTACTCTGTCCCCATTAAAGGCAAGGAAGGGCAGGCTTCTTGCCATGGCGAATTTGCCTAATTATGTTTTCTCTCTCCCCAAGTGGGAAGGATTCAGCTTCACTGGCTTAAAAACACCGTTCCTCTGGGTGGGATGCTCTGGATAGGACCACAGTTGCCCTATCTGTGTTGATCTGACACAGTCTCTTATTTTACAAACTGGACTTGGAACCACTTAACAAAGGCACTCTGCAAATACATGTGGCGAATATGCCAGGCAGCTCTACGGCCCAGAATCCTGGGCATTTCTTAGAACAGAACAGAAACCCTGTTCTCAGCTTTATTTCACTGGCTGGGGCTTGGGACAGCGCAACAGTTCAGGGTCTGTCTTAGGAAGGCAAGGTTGGACCTAAAGAAGTTCCCGAGGTGACTTGCCCTCCACAAATGGGTAGGCTTGGGTCTACCCACCATGTTTTCCATATCATTGAATTTCTGCTGCAGGTTTCATGTTACTGTTGCAATTATTGTCACCCAATAATTCAGATAATAGTGTTGGGGTCTGGAGCTGGGAGGTCCAGTCACTGCCATGGTGGCTGTCCTCCAGTGGCACTCAGATCTCAGGTTGGGATGACCCATGGGAGTCATGACCAACAGCCCCCTTAGACCCTGAAGAGACACCCAAAGTCAGTGGCCGAATCATCCTCAAATACCATCTAGTCAAGCTCCCTCATTTTCCAGATGGGCAAACTGAGGTCCAGTGGTCGGGGGTCACTATGACACAGTGAGTTGGTGGCTGCACCAAGGTAAGAATTTGGGCCCCGTGAATCTTAGTCCAGAAACCTCCATGTTGTTTTTTAAGTTCACAAAGAAGAGAGACGATACGAACATGTTTTCTGAATTCTCCATCACCTTAAGAAAGAGAGAGACAGAAAGGGTAAGGATGAAGAAGCAAGCTATGTGTAATAGTGGGGCAGGATGGGGCAGAGCGGTCTGAGCTCAGGCTCTGAGATGGCACACAACAGGGATTAGCCACTTAGCTGATGGGTCTACCTGGGATTTACCTAATCTTGTTGAGCCTTAGCCCTCATCTTTGAAACAGAGAGAACAGTGTCTACCTCATGGGGTTGCGTTAGGAATGAAGGAGATAACACTCAGGTCCTGGCACACACAAGATACTTAATAAATGTTGGCTCTTGTTACAATCCCAGTGCAGATGTCCAAGGACTTAAATAGACTGCCAAGGCATCAGTCCTGGGGGGCCTGTCCTTAAGCCAGACTTCCTCCTTGCCAGCTCCTCTTTCCAGGCCACAACCCTGGCTGCGCCCCCCCCCCCCCCCCCCCCCCCCCCCCCCCCCCCCCCCCCCCCCCCCCCCCGCCCATCCCTCCAAACAAGACACCCATGATGGTGTTAGTACTCAGCATCATGGATCTTTCCAGAGGGGAGGCAATGTACCAACTAGAAATGAAGTTGCAGAAGGACATGGCATAAAGGGTAGTGGTAAGGAAATGACAGTGGGAAGGTTAGAAGAGCTCCTTACGGGGTGCCTTTCATCTGTTATCACATGCTAGGTCATGTACTAAAACTTGTATAGTATAGGGAATGTGAAATATAACCAGCAGCAAACCAGTCTCCTGGGCAGTTACACCGGTAACAAAATGAATGCCCATGACTTTTCTCTTCCCTTGCCTAAGTCATGAGACACCCCAGCTTCATGTGTAAGGTTAGTTGTCTCCCCTCCAAGACCATTAAAATTGTCCCCCAAAAGGTGACTTATGTGGCATTCTAATCACCAGGTCTCTGCTCGGTTACTGTACAAGGATCATTAATATTTATAAAGATGACCCTGGTTCAACACAGAAAGATCAAATTAAGATTCACTGTAAATAATATGCTAATACACATAATATTAATGCAATAGAATTTTCCCAAGAACTACATCTGGTCGTGTTCTGAGTCTCCGAAAGCCCGCTGTATATCCGTGGGGCATATGAACCACAACACCCTATCTTCTGGCTCTTTCAGAAAATACGATTCACTCTTTCTTAATTCCAGATCTGTAGTTTTCCTTTCGAGTCCCCACTTATCTTCTTGCGAAATATGTGCCCAAAAGGACAACAGGATAACATTTTCTCAAGACCGTATTTGTTTTGCTGAGCATATTCCCCGCTACTGGCCACCGCCCAGCAGCTGGAGACCCTGGGGGCTGAGAGCCTGAGGCTCCACCGTCGCAATTCAAACCCCAAAGCACAGCGGATTTTCATCTGGGTTTCAGAGGAGTCATTATCTTCATTTTGTTTCTGGACACTGGCACTGACCCCCCCGAAATAAGAACAAACAGAATGGGTTCTAAAGATGCTACATCAGCATGTGTTTCCCACTTAAAGCTTTTAAGCATTTGACTTACACATTTATGAACACCCCCAGTGGACCGTTAGGGTTTGGTTTAATCCCCAAGAAAACTGGCATTAAAATAGACCTTTTCCCGGCAATAATAATCTCATTTACGATAAATTATTCTATTCTCAGTACCTTTGAGACACATGAGAGCTTTTATGTAATAAAGAAGCCATTTATTTCCGAATATTTTAATGCATGTTTCCATATTTTTCTCATTTTTAATGCAAGGGCCATTGACAGTCCTGTAAGAGAATGTCTTTTAAAAGCAAATTTATGGCAAATGTTCCAGCGAAATGGGCGGCAACATGCATCACTGTACCACTATGCCAGTGAGAGGAACAGGGCAGAGATGTTCTAATTCTCATTTACGTGCATAAAAGTATAACCTCTACAGAGAAAGACAATGTTATTGGGTAAATTGATAAGAGACAGAAGACCTCTGGTCAGTTTGGGCCCCATCCTTTGCTTTGCTGTACGAACATAGCTAGTGCTCGGTCCCGTGGGCCACATCTGAAATACAGGAAGAAGGCCAAGGAACAGACGCTGGGGGAGATCATGATGACTCCTGAGGAAAAGAAAGTCAAGTTGGAGCCTTTACATGTCAACCGGAAAGAGAAGCTGTTTTGAAACGGCAGAGAATCAAGGAGCAGAGAGAATGGCCTTTGCTAGAAGTTGGATTATTTTGATTTTCTAAGCTTTCATGTCAGAGCGAATCATTTGGTTGCTGCCATGATGGGAGGTCCTGACTGGAAGGGTAGCAGCAGGGTGTGGAAGCAGAGACAGGGTCAGAATCAAAATGTACGTATTTGTCTAGTTCTGCAAGATTCATTTATGCTAGACTCTTGGAGTGGACAAATATTTCGAGAAATCTCCTCAGATACGGCATTCTGATAGGCTTCCTGACTAAGAACCACCACACGAGTGTAGGTGTGAGACTTATTTTAACCACTATCATAGGTACTTCTAAGAGACAAAAAAGCGGGTCCCTGACCTGAGCAGTACAGCATTTCTGGGGTAGGAAGCCAACTCTTACAGTAAGCTTCCCAGTGTTCTTCTGATAGAAAGCTCTGTGCCTTTCTGGGCGGGAGTCCCATCCATCAGTTACACGAAGCCTGTGTCTTTAGTCTAGCTGGTCCGAAGATGCCCTCCAGGTGAACCACAAATGGGCTGGATAAACAACACAACAGTCTCCAGAGCAGGGTCTAATTTGAATTCTGGCCAAAGGAGCCATGGCGGCCTTAGGGATGTCACCCAACCCTATGCTAAATATAGCCTCCAGGCCTCCCAGCACCCTTCCCAACAGCTGGGAAAGGTGAACAATGGAACAAGGTGAGAGGGAAAAGATTAAGTCACTGTGAGGATGATTTAGTGAAAGCAAAAGCTAGAAGGAAGCAGTAACCCAGGTTTCACCCTCCTCCGTGTGCCAGGCTCTGTGCTATGTGCTGACTCTGCCAGGACAGAGACCTCTCATGGAAAACATCTAAGGAGCTGGGTTGCCACCACTGACGGTCTGCTACCATAGTGAGTAGCATGTACACTGCTGTGTTCTTGACATGAGCGGTGCAAATTAAGATGTGTTATAAGTATAAACTACATGCCCGTTTTAATGATTTAGTATAAATTAAAAAATAATAAGTTACCTCATTAATAATCTTTAGATTAAATATAGTTGATCTGATAATATTTTGGACATTGGGTTTGATAAAATGGATTAGTAAAATGAATTCACCCCTTTCTTTTTTCCTTGTTTAAATGGGCAACTGCTAGGTTGCCTGGGTGGCTCAGTGGGTTAAGCATCTGCCTTCAGCTCAGGTCATGATCCCATGGCCCTAGGATCGAGTCCCATGTCAGGCTCCCTGCTCAGCGGCAGGAATTGTCTTCTCCTTCTCTCCCTCCCGCCTGCTTGTAATCTCTTTCTCCGACTTCCTCTCTCAAATACATAAAGTCTAAAAACAAAACAGAACAAAACAAATGGGTGACCATCAGAAAATGCAAAGTTCCCTATGTGAGGCTTGACCTTGGGGCTTTCATTATATTGCTAGTGGGTGCACGGGCTCAGACTCTTAGACTCAGCGCTGAAGTCTAGGAGTGGAACCCTCTGACTGAAGGCGATAATCCGCCGTTACCCAGGACCTCACAAAGGTTCCAACGCTCTTCCTATGGAATGAACCTGTGAGTCACTACATGTCAGTGGAGGCACTTTGCACCCACGAGGGCTACACCAATGGCACAGGCTTTGACCAAGGGCCACTGGGAAGAGCTCTGCATCCTCTCCACATGGAGAGAGGAGCTGCATCCCTGTGCAACCAGGAAAGTGGTGACTGGAAAGTGTGCAGTGCGCCAAAGCCACGTGAAATGGCTGCACAGGGAGTGGCGCTGAAATGGGGGCAATGGGAAAAGGACCTGGAGAGACCAGGAACCTAAAGAATCTGTGTTTGCGGGACGCCTGGGTGGCTCAGTTGGTTAAGCGGCTGCCTTCGGCTCAGATCATGATCCCAGTGTCCTGGGATCGAGTCCCACATCGGGCTCCTTGCTTGGCAGGGAGCCTGCTTCTCCCTCTGCCTCTGCCTGCCTCTCTGTCTGCCTGTGTTCTCTCTCTCTCTCTAACAAATAAATAAATAAAATCTTTAAAAAAAGGAATCTGTGTTTGCACTTTTCAACCTTGAGCTTTCAAAAACCGAACGGGAATTCCATTGGTAATAAAGCGAATAATCAATGCATCCTTTGGACTGCCGAGTCCCCTATGAAATGTTGCCATGCACCAGCCCCTTGAAGCCTATGGGAAGTCCTATTAGGCAGGCATTAGGATTATCCCATGCTACAAATGAACACTGGCTGTTCTTACAGCAGGGCGGGTTTAGGATAAAGCTATCAAGCCTGGCTACCCATTACCCTTATCGCCACCTGCCCCCCACAGGTATGGGAGTCAGCATGTTTAGAGTCATGAGACATAGAAGTACTCAAGAGCAAGCCAGCTTTGCCCTGTCACACAGAGAAGAGGTGCAAAAGAAAACTGCTGTAGGCTTGAGCCTTCTTCCTTGGGAGGTGACAGAGTGTTGAGATGCCTGAGGACACCTCCTCAATGTTTCTCAGTGCAAGAGCTGGGGTCAGTTTAACCTCCCTTTGCCCATAGTAAGGAAAGAGCACTTTTCCCTGAGCAGGGAAAGCATCCTTCTAGGGGAGAGGACCTCCAGTCTCCCGCCAGGACAGCCCCCTGTTGGCACAGCTCCACCGGCTGGCCTATCGAGGTGGCCAGCAGTGTGCCCGTTAGGCTGGGCCAGCACACAGGGAGAGGCAGGACTGAAGAGCCATCTGGAGGCTTCTTAAGTAGAAACTTTTTCCACTTATAATTCATGTAACCCACTTCCTTATCTTTGGAAGGGATGTTTAGAAGTTAGAGATACATAAGTGTGGTTTTCCAAGACTTGGTGCATCACCGAGGAGGAGTTACTCTGACCCTCAGGCCAAGATGACCACACAGAAGGAAATCTGATGATGGTCAGTAGGAGTATGGGGCACTTCAGAATGAGAGGCCTGGCTGTTGCATTACAGAGAGGTCAGGTGCTGCTTTACCTTGGATGGGAACAAAGGAGAAAGGGAATCTGGGGCTAGACCTTGAAGGGTGGTCTCTCCTTCCTTCCTGTTTCTCTGTGAAAGACTACACATGGGGAGCCTGGGTGATGTAGTCAGTTCAGCCTCCGACTTTTGAATTCGGCTCAGGTCATGATCCCACGGTCAGGTCATGATCTCAGGGTAATGAACGTGTTACGTTCCATGCTCAGTGAGGAATCTGCTTGAGTTGGTCTCCCCTTTCCCTTCCCCCCCCCCCCCCCCCCATGCTCACTCTTGCTCGCTCTCTCTCTCAAATAAGTAAATAAATATTTTTTGAAAAAGACTACATATTACAGACAGCCTAGACTCTGAGCAGAGAAAAGCAGGGCCCTGGCTACTACTGGCAAGAATTATAACATCTCATCAAGGAAGAGATTCTCTATCACAACAGGGAGTCTCAAATTAGTCAAAGACTTGGAATGGTTTCCTGAGAGATGAAATGTAATCAATTATGGTGACTTCTTTTGGGGATGTTAAATGTCTTGTTTCTTTCCCTTTGTTTTCTTTGGATTGCCACTGAGGTCAAGTGCAAAATTGTTGATCTCATCACAATAGCCCAGAATACATGAGCACATCTGCAGCCCAGGACACAGCAATCAAATGACCAGATGTAAAATGTGGTGCTATGTGAACCGAGCAGCTAAGGAGACACAATCTGGCAACAACTGTTAGCTATGAGAAAGCTATATTTATTAGAAAAAGTATGTATATATCTTTTAAGTGATATCTTATTTTTTTTTAAGATTTTATGTATTTATTTGACAGAGAGAGACACAGTGAGAGAGGGAACACGAGCAGGGGGAGGGGGAGTGGGAGCAGGAGATGCAGGCTTCCCGCTGAGCAGAGAGCCCAATGTGGGGCTTGATCCCAGGACCCTGGGACCATGACCTGAGCCGAAAGCAGATGCTTAACAACTGAGCCACCCAGGCGCCCCTAAGTGATATTTTAAAAAGAGATATGACAACACAAAATGTTGGAGCAACTTCAACTCTCATGCATTGCTGGTGGGAATGGAAATAAATATTACTGCTTTGGCAATACCTCCTAAACTTAAACATGAGAATATCTACTTTCCAACAATTCCACTCCTATGACTATGCCTGACAGAATTATGTACAGATGTGCACCAAGACACATGTTTAAGAATGCTCACACATGGGACGCCTGGGTGGCTTAACGCCCGGGTTAAGCCTCTGCCTTCAGCTCAGGTCATGATCTCAGGGTCCTGGGATCGAGCCCCGCATCGGGCTCTCTGCTCAGCGGGGAGCCTGCTTCCCTCCTTCTCTCTTTCTGCCTGCCTCTCTGCCTACTTGTGATCTCTCTATGTCAAATGAGTAAATAAAAATCTCAAAAAAAAAAAAAAAAAAGAATGCTCACACATTCAAAAAAGCCAATACATGGACATCTCTTTAGCACAACTTCAAAATCCATTTGACCTTACCTTTGTTGTCCCAGCTGATTCCATGTAGCTTTGGGTGAAATCAGTAAGGCCTTGTCTAGGACGTGCACTGCTTACATTGGACTTCCTATAACGTAGCCTTTCTCACTTGGGATTCCCTTGGGAAACTCCTGCATGCACAACCTGGAAGAACAGAAATTATGCTGGTGGGATCATCCTTGGCCAATGGGAGGTAGGAGCCAATGGGCAGTGGATAAATGTTTCTACTTCTGTCTCCCTGGTGAACAGTTCTGAAATGCATTTCACATGGCCCTGCAGAAGATGCTGGCAGCACTCTGAGCACCGGCAGCCTGTAGTAGTGGTTAACTTAGTAACACAACCATAAACGCGGCTCCCTGCTTCCATGTCACTCTCCATGGCCTACATACTAACCTCCAGGAAACACATTCTTGAATGAACAGTTCACAGGTAAATCTCTGTCTTAGGCTCTCCTTTTGGGGAGAGCTAAGGTAGATCAATTTGGAAAACCCCCAATAGTAGACTGAATGAATAAACTGTGGAATATTTATAGGAAGAACTGTGGAATCCATCCATTCCCAATAACGACCGGAACTCACAAATAGACTGTCGATCAAAGTGGCTAGATATAAAAGAATATATATACTCTACATCCCATTTAAATAAAGTTCAAGAGCAGGCAAAATGAAATTACAGTGTCAGAATTAGGAGAATGGTTACCTTTGGGAAGGAGGAAGAGGGCTGTAAGGGGGAAAGTTACGAGGGGGCCTCTGATTATACCGTCAATATTCTCTTTCTTAAATTGGATGTTGTTAAGTGAAGCTCACTTCATGATAATTCCTTGAGCTGGGCTTTTAATTTTCGGACATTTGTGTGAATGCTTGAATAAGAAAGGTTATAAAGTGGCCCAAAGTCAAGATTGTGATGACTGGCCTTTTCCCCCTAACTCAACAAAGTACAAGCTTACTTTAGGAAGATCACCATTTATAGCCATAGTCTATCATAGGAGATGAAAATTCCAGTTCCTTCCCTAGCCAGGCGGTAACATAAATGGGTGATGATGGCCCGGTGGGACTGTGTTTTTCCAAACAGGGTGAATTCTCTTTGGTTCCAGCCTGTTAAGTTATGGTAACAAACTGACACTCCAAAGGAAGGAGAAAAACAGTAAGTAAGCAAGCGAATAAGAGGAGAAAAAGAGAGAGAGAGAGAGAAGGAAAGAGGGAGGGAGGAGGGAAGAAATAAGGAAGGAAAGAAAAAAGGAAGAAGGATGGAAGGGAGGGAGGGCAGGGGGAATAAAGCTCTCATTTGTCACCCGGTCTGTGTCTGTGCTGTAAACAATCCCACTACTGCTGGCTTCAGGCTATCAAGCATTTAACGGTTGGCCCACAGCATTTCTGAACACTCTATAACTGCTTCTCATGGGCCGTTCTGAGCGGGCTCCAACACACCACCAGCCCCGGCCAACAGTTGCCATCTGTGAAAATGGTTCCAGTGTGTCCCCATCTTGGAATTTTTTGAAAGAAGCCAGAAATCTGGATTTTTAGGTGAAAACCCTTGCTTTTTAAAATGGTATCAGCTCGTTTAAATTTTTCAAAAACACAAACTCAGGGGCGCCTGGGTGGCTCAACGGGTTAAGCCTCTGCCTTCGGCTCAGGTCATGATCTCAGGGTCCTGGGATTGAGCCCCGCATCGGGCTCTCTGCTCAGTGGGGAGCCTGCTTCCCCTCATTCTCTCTCTGCCTGCCTCTCTGCCTACTTGTGATCTCTGTCTGTCAAATGAATAAATAAAATCTTAAAAAAAAAAAACTCAGGGGGAAAAAAAAGCACATCTACAAACTAGATTTGGCCCAGAAAATGCCAGTGTTTGACATCTGGCCTTCCACCTAAACCTTTTAAGGAGAGTTTCTAGGCTCACTGATGCAGCATAACCCTCTGGCTACGGAGAGTGAGGACTGCCTCTGTGGGCTGAAAGGTGCAGGGAAGTCCTACCTGGCTTCTGGCCCCAGTTTTCATTATTGCAATTGTTTCATGACTCGAGCCTCAGTTTCCCCATCTGTGTTAGGATGCTTTCTGAACTTCCTGCATCAGAACTTCTCATATCAGAACTTCTAGGATAATGTAATGAGCATAAAAAATCCATAAGGCTATCCTTTGGGACTGGACAGATTTCACTACATGGCAGAGATAATCCATTGGACAGGGATTGCAGGTCACTCATCAAAGAGAAGGTGAGGCTTTCCTCAGGCCATCAATAGAATGATGTTCATTGGCCTGCTGGGAAGTCCCATCTTGGTGCTATATAGTCCTCAGACTCCTTGATTTTTGGAAGGTGACAAGTCCACTTTCTTGAAAGGAAACAGATTATGGCAAGAAGACCTAAACCTTGGAGTTGGTCAGACCTGGGCTTATACTTTGGCTCTGCCATTTGCTAACTAGGGACTTCAACCTCATTTTCCTACCTTACAGAGATTGTGACAAGAAACATCAGCTGCTTAAAGTGTCTAATTCTGTTTCTGGAACAGTGTCAAATAAATGTTAATCATCATTATCATCATTATGATTTATCAAGGCATCGACGTAGAGGTGTTGGACAGCCAACAGCCTTGATAGTCATGAAAATTTAATCTTATATTTCCCTTTGTTTCATTCTCTTCTTTACTCTGTTATTTTAGAGATCCAGCCAGAACTAATATTTCTGCAGATCCAGACAGGTCTGGACACAGATATTCTGATCTAATCCAAATTTTATGGGCTCTGGAATGCTCACAGAGAGATGCTGCTATGTATTGTTAGAGAAAATTCACATACCAGGAGGGAAAGATTCAAACTTGGAATATCTGAGAAGACAATTATATCGCTTCATTTGGGTTGTTAACTTATTTTAAAATAATATATATAGGTTCGCTAAAGATAGGATCTGTAATTATATCAGAACTTGAGACAAAGGGAAAATCATTCATACCAACCCTGTTCTTATTCAAAAGTTTGATATTTGCTCATCACAGCTTTTTTTCATTAATTTTTATTTTTTAAATAATCATTTCAATCACTGCATTGCTTGGTGCCCATTACATTTGTACTTCCTCACCTTTTGTCCCAGTCCTACTCATTGTCCTGTCCTAGGAGTACCCTAAGCCAACAGCTACTGGGAAGGATTTTCATGTTTTTGAGAATTTCCAGTTGAATTCAATCAAGAATAAGATTCAGGGGCGCCTGGGTGGCTCAGTGGGTTAAAGGCTCTGCCTTCGGCTCAGGTCATGATCCCAGGGTCCTGGGATCGAGCCCCACATTGGGATCTCTGCTCGGCAAGGAGCCTGCTTCTCCCTCTCTCTCTGCCTGCCTCTCTGCCTACTTGTGATCTCTGTCTGTCAAATAAATAAATAAAATCTTAAAATAAAATAAAATAAAATAAAAAATTAAAAAGAAAAAAGAATAAGATTCAAGTCTCCTTGCATAGTGAGGCAGGTTTTCGTGGAGAAAGCCTTGCACCAGGAGTCAGAAAGCCTGGTTCTAGTTTTCATCTGGGCATACTAAATCACTTGAGCACCTTGCTAGACTTTTCTGAAAAGTCTGTTTCTCTGACACTAAAAATAAGGATAAGCGCATGCACAGTTTCTTTGCAAGGCTGGAATACCCAAATGTTTACTAAAAGAGTACATTAAAATATTCATTTTGACAGCTGAGTTTTTTGGTATGCCCCATTTGTGCAAGGAGGGTTAGTAAGATGCTTGCAAATGTCTCCCCGTGGCTACTTCCGGGGCATTCATTGCACTCCCCTGGTTAATCCACAGGCTATCCAGGAAGGCTGGATAATTAGGCTTGGCAGCTATGCAGCTAGGACCAACACTCTAATTGTCCCAGGAGAGACTGCTGGAACAATGCTGCAGGGGAACAGCTATTAGGCCTCTGCAGACCCAGTCTCTCTGCCACCCTTGCGGAAAGCCTTGCACTCAGCACTCTTGATTCTACAAACTCTCCTCCTAAAGTCGAAGTCTTGCCTGGGTGCATCTAAGGAGGCCAGGCCTGTGCTTCTATCCAGCTGCAAAGGAATTTGGGAAAAGAAGTCTCTGGCTCCTTCCTGGGGAAATGGAATTATAAATCTGGAAATTTTCAAACCGACAAGGGGACCTGGGAAAGTGCTGAGCTGTTAGATGTCACAATGGATGTCCACGGAGGGGGACATCCACTCACAAACAGGGTGGGGGAAGGGCTTCTGCAGGCCCCAACAGCATTTAGGCATACATGCAAACACAGAGGCAAGGGACCCAATGTACACTTGGAAAATTACTTCCCTCTCCCCTAAAGCCACACAGGCTTGAAGCCACCCCTCCTCCATGCCTGTCCTGGAAACAAAAGTTTATGAGATCCTAGGCTGATAACTTCTGGTGTCCCATCATTTACTTTAACCCTTAGACTTCCCCTATTTCCTGGTAATCTGATAATAATGTGACAGTCTTGCCCCACGGGAGGCTCTCTGGACTCATTCGTCTGAAAATCCTTGGGAAATGCATCTTCTGAGGCCTATAGCCAATTGTCATCATGGTCAGCTTCCAGACAGACAGCAAAATATTTTCAAGTTCTAAAACCCTGGCCCTAGCCCATCACTTTACCTAGCCTGGCTAAATTCTGGAGGACACACACAACTCAAAATGACTGTCTTGTCTCTTTTATATAGAGTACCAGGGGTTCAGGGCACCAGCCCAAGAAGGTGTGTGTGAAATGAAATGGTCAAGTCCCCAGCAGCATGTCCTTCTCTGAAGCTTCTCCTCTTCATGGCTCTGTGTGTGTGTGTGTGTGTGTGTGTGCGCGTATGTGTGTGTGTGGTTGCTTTGTTCCTTCTTTCATATTGTGAATTGATTGATATTAAGGACCAAAACTCACCTCTGCCACCCCCCACCCAACAATATCTAAAAAAAGAAAAAGATACTTAATTTTTTAAAAGATTTTATTTATTTATTTGACAGACAGAACACAAGTAGGCAGAGAGGCAGGCAGAGGAAGAAGAAGAAGCAGGCTCTCCGCTAAGCAGAGAGCCTGACTTGGGGCTTGATCCTAGGACCCTGGGATCATGACCTGAGCTGAAGGCAGCTGTTTAACTGACTGAGCCACCCAGGTGCCCCATAGTTAATTTTGTTTGAAATAACTTCTATTTTGATGCAATGATAATCTTCCTTTTGCTCCTTCTTTTCATCACAAATGTGTTGTTTTTTTCCAGAGAAAGAATATAATAAGTGGTGATTATATCCTAAGGGGAACATCACAAAGGCCTATTGAGTCAGTTGTACTGCTGACAATTGTTTATTGTAGAGGAAAGAGATAAGAAAAAAAAATTTTTTTTCAACAACACTATTTAATGAAACATAAAAGCAATACTCCCAAGTAAATTATTTCAGAAAGAATCTATACGTTGAAGGAGGCTGGAAGTAAAAGATGGGGTCTCTTCAGAGGCAAAGGAGCATCTGTGGGTTCCTTAAAAGGCTCTAGAGATGGGGGGAAGGGAGGGCCCCTGGGTGGCTCAGTAGGTTAAGCGTTCAGCATCCAACTCTTGATGTCAGCTCAGGTCATGATCTCAGGGTCCTGAAATGAGTCCCAGGCCAGACTCTGCACTCAGAGGGGAGTCTCCTTGATAATCTCTCTCTCTCTCCCTTCTCCTCTGCTCCTCCCCCGGCTCCTGCATGCTCTCTTGCTCTAAATAAGTTAATTAAATCTTAAATTTAAAGAAAAAGACTCAATAGATGTGACGTTCTGGCAAACCAGGAGATGCCAACACTGGCTCTTTGTTTAGTCTAATTTCATTCCAAACACCAGGGCAGTTAAATCTCTAGAACTATTCTTAGGCTTACTAGACTTCATACAGCTTGTCTTTTGGCTCACAAATGGGACCAAGAAAGGAGAAGGAATGCTCTTCTCCAGGAAGCCTTTCCCATCTCCCGCCTCCAACTTAAGAAACAATGTCTCCCTCCTGGGCAATTCCATAGTTCTTTTTTTTCTTATATTGTTGATTACATTTTCCTGTGTTTTCTAGTTAATGGGGTATACATCACTCTTCTTCACCAAATTACACATTTCCTAAAACATAGAAGGGCTTGCGTCTGAGTTTGTTTGGGCTGCTATGATAAAAATATCATCAACTGGGAGGCTTATGAACAACAGAAATGTACTTCCCATTGTTCTGGAGGCTGGGAAGCTCAAGATCATGGTCCTGGAACATTCTGTGTCTGGTCAGAGTCAGCTTTCCCCTTGATGGCTGTTTTCTCACCACATCCTTACATGCCAGGAGGGACAATGGAACCCCCTGGGGTGTCTGTTATAGGCACTAATCCCATTTATGAGGGCTCTGCTCTAGCAACCCAGTATCTCCCAATGGCCCCAGTTCCTACCTCTACTACCTTGGGGATTTGGTTTCAATACGTGAATGTGGGGGGGGACATAAACATTCAGCCCTCAGCAGCTTGGAAGAGGGTTGAGTCACAGAAAGTGTTCTATTATCATTGTCATTATTGTCTTGATGCATCTAATTCCTAAGGCAGGCTGCTCTGTGGGCACTCGACCTGTGCTTGCTAAAACAAAGAATGGGTTCTCGAGGCTGTTTTTGTAGTGACTCCTCCAGTGCCCCTCCCCCACTTCCTAGTACACACACACACACACACACACACACACACACACACACACTCAGAATACCGTGACACCATTCCTACCGCGTGCAGGTGCATGGGTTTTTAGAGGGAGCACTACTTTACAAAACACTGAGGACATCTGTTTTAAGGAAGTCAGATGCTTCATCTTCCCTGGGGGACCAGAAAGTTATCAGACCACACTGGCTGCAGGGACTGACTCTAAGCCAGGAGGCTGAGTCCTTGAGCAGTTCCCCTCCTCTGTATTTTCGGGAATATGGCCGAAGCTTAATGAGGGGTTTATTGAGATCAACGCCCACTCCCGGGTCCCCTACGAGATCTTGATCTGGATACCAGTATCTCAACTTTGTTTCTGACTGAGCTGCTAACCACACTTGGCTTCAGCTGAACGCTGCAGAACGAACACGTTATACTCTGAAATCCCAGGCCATGGGACAGATACCGTTTTCTCTTACTTCACTCGTGACTGCCCAGGACCGTCTTCCACACGATGAGGAAGGCAGGAGCCAGCTCTGGCATTGGGTAGTGTGTTGGTGCCAGGACCTTTGCATGGCCGCTCTTACAAGGCAACCCACGGGGGGTTTTGTGCATTTAAAGGGCCTCAAAGGTATCTTTAGTGTTACAGGAGACAATAATGATACGACACTGACAGCTGAATTGGCAGGCAAAGTCCAGATAATGTGATTATTAACTCTCTGAGCGAGGTGTATGACAGGCCGGTGTGTGAGCTCAGTTCCAGCTGGAGGTGGGCATCAGCCCTATGGGAGGGCTCTGGACACCTACTCCTTTCAATGCGAACCAGCAGCTCTAGATCAAAGGTGAGTCCTTGGGGAAGGGCTACTGATAAGGTGATTCTGGGAGAGATTGTCTCAAGCTGAGTGGAGAGAGAAGGCCCATAGCCACACACGGGCAGGCAGGAGCAGGGCCTGTGGGATTCCCCCACTGACCAGCCCACCTTCCTGCTTCCCCCCTGTCCCTTGGCAGCACCCCCTCATTTGCCCTTTTGGTACAAAGCAAATGCCTTGGAGGAAGGCAGCTGACCTCCTCACGCCTGCTTGTCTCTGCCTGAGTTTGGAAGTTCCTCCAAGGCCTTTCTGTAGCAGACATTCAACCCGTTGGCTGAAAAGCAGCATGGCTCCATGAGAGCTGGGGGGGGACCCCTGCCAGGGATGCTAAGGAGTCTGCAAGATGGAGACAGAGCTCAGTCCCATGGCAACCCCCCCCCACCCCCCAGGATGTCCCTGCTCCTAGCCGGCCTGTCTCGCGGAGCCCACTTCCTCAACATCGCCCTGAATTATTCATCAGCTCTTGCAGAGAGACAAAAGGCAAAGTCATTTTATTTCCTCCAGAACTGACTGTCCTCCTCACTGACCTCAGGGAATCTTAAAATTCAAGACAGAGCAGCCAGCACTCCCATGCACTCTGGGAAGGGGCAGGAAAATGCCCCATTGGCTTCCCTTTCCAGACTAGCTGAGTCCAACTGAGCAGGTGTCTCTGGCTGCTTGGTCCTTCAGGCTGTGCTTTGTCCCTCTTCTCATTGATCATGAGAAGGACAGGCAGGTAACTTTGGCTTCTTGTTGAATAACCTTGACATCTTGATGGGTACAAATGTCCTCCCTCGACCCTAGGGCCATGTTTAGCCTCCTAGGCTTCTCTTCAGAGAAGCTCTACACTTCTCTCGGTGCCGGGCAGCCCTGCTTCCCATGAGACTGTCCGTGGGAGAGACAAAAGGGACTCTGTCCCATCGCCACGACCAATCCCACCCCCTTTACTTCAGCCTGAGCCCTTGATTTCTAATTCACCAAGGAAATGCAATCCACCAGGCAGAAGCTTTTCCTCCCTCTACCTCTAGAATTACAGGCACACACTGTCTTCACACTATCACCTCCTCCTTTCCGGACTCAAAGGAATCTTTCCTCTGAAAACACTACTGGCTACAGTGAGGCTTTTGGCCTGAAAGCCCTGCCCCTTCGCCAGTACCCTGCTTGCTTTTGTTCGCCTCCTCTTACAGAGTGGCAAGCTGGCCTGCTAATTAGGCTGTAAGCTCTGGGGCTGCCGTGTGACCTGGGGCAGTTTTGGGCTGCCCTCAGCAATGGCATAGTTAGGCAACTGTCAGGGTTTCTGGGAGACAATAACAACCTCCAGTGATCAGAGGTAAAGCAGTCCTGGACAAGCCCTTGAACAGGTGCCCATGGCCATGGCAGCCAGTCTTAGATCGAATTCTGTAGCAAGTGCAAATACTTATTGGTGAGCAGGCACAAAACTGTTCCCTGACATCTGTTAGCATAAGCTTGGCTTGGCCCTGCTCCCCCCTCAAGCACGCTGATAAGCACCTTGCATGAAAGAATCACTTTTGGAGCGCCTTGGTGGCTTGGTCAATTGAGTGTCTGACTCTTGACTTTGGCTCCAGTAGTGATCTCAGGGTCATGGGATGGAGCCCCACGTCGGGCTCTGCACTCAGCACAGAGTCTGCTTGTCCCTCTCGCTCTGCTCCTCCCCCACTTGCATGCATGCTCTTTTTCTCAAATAAATAAATAAATAAAATCTTAAGAAGGAAGGAAGGAGGGGCACCTGGGTGGCTCAGTGGGTTAAGCCTCTACCTTCGGCTCCGGTCGTGATCTCGGGGTTCTGGGATCGAGCTCCAGGTCAGGCTCTCTGCTCGGCGGGGAGCCTGTTCCCCGCCCCCCAACCGCCTGCCTCTCTGCCTACTTGTGATCTCTGTCAAATAAATAAATAAAATCTTAAAAAAATAAAAAAGAAGGAAAGAAGGAAGGAAGTGGGAAGGGAGGGAGGAAAGAAGAAAGAGGAAAGAAGGAAAGAAGGACACTTCAAGGCAGACTGAATAATACTTTGACAGCAGGAGCAGCCAGCAAGACTAGGAAGAGGAGCTGGGGGGACACAGCCATGTCTTCAAATGTCACACTGAAGCATATGCTGAAATATCTTCATCATCACGCACACCGTCTACTGGTGCGTGCCTTAAGCTCTCCAGGCCTGTTTCCTCACTCTGGAAAATGGCAATAATGATGCTATGTACCTTCTTGAGGTGCCGGGAGAAGGAAATGAGTCAGTCAATACCTGTACAACATGTGAGACAGAGGCTGGCCACAGTAAGCACTCACTCAATTTGCGTCATATTACCCCATCCCTTAGAACCCCTTCATTGCCATCCGCCTCCAGGATGCCTCAGTTTACACCCTCTGTGCTGCTTAACTCCTTCTAAGTTTATATCACATTGAAATATCTGAGAAAACTTAAGCTTCACTACCCGTATAAGCCTGGGACCTGTTAACTCCTTAAGAGTGTATTCAGGCACTCAGGATGTTTTGTTAAATCAGGCAATTGAGTAACTTAAAAAGGAAATCAAATGTATTAAATTTGTATGCACAGTCTAAAATATTTCAAGTAGTTGGACTAAATTCATCCTTAAAAATCCTTAAAAAAGGATTTTTCAGATTTTCTAGATTTGTAAATATTTATCTGTAAGCAGAATTTAAAACTAAGAACTTGAGTTTTACATGTGTAGCTTAACAAATTGAACTTTAAAGAGACAAACAACAAGCACAAAAACGAACCACTTGATTTTTTTTTCTTGCACAAAAACTGCCCTTAAGTCATTAAAGCAGTTAAATAATTAGTTTTGATTTACCTTGCCTGCGCCCTCTAAATCTCTGTAATAACAACTTGGGCATAGTCTTATCTCTCTCACAAGCTCATTTGTAGCACAGACTGGGTTGCCTATTTCTGTCATATGCCCTGGAGGGCGGGCAGGCACAAGGCATGTGCTTAGCAAATTCTTTTCTCACGTGGCTATGTGACTTTGGACAAGTCCCTTCACCTCTCTGAGCCTCGGAGATCAGCATCAGAAAGGGAGAGAGTGGAGCATCCTGCTAAGAGGTGGTGTCCGTGAGAGAAAGGTCCGTGTCTGTCTCGTCACATCGCATCCCCAGGGCCCAGACCTGGCTGAGGCACACAGCGAGAACTCAACAAACACCACTGAGTGAATGAGCAAATGCACTAGAAAACTCTAAGGCTCCTCTTACATGTCTCCCAGCTTTTCTGTTTCACGATGTCTGAAAAGGCCATGGGAACAGTTCACGAACAGAAAGACAGTAACTGTAGTCACAGCAGATTAGGGTCACAATTGGGATCCAAGAGATGAGGCAAAGGAGATCTTGACTATTCCTACTTGGTCACCTTTCAATCGAAGTAGTCTGCTGCAGACCAGTGTGCCCTACTCTGCTGCTTCAACCTGACCTATGCTGTCCCAGGATGACCTACTACCTACTCCTGGCTCCATCGCAGAAGGCTACCCTTCTTCCGAGAGGAGCACGAACAAACCCGGCTTTACCAATTTTTGCTTCTATGACGGGCTTCCAATAGCATTGTTTCGCGGCATTCTCATACTAGAAGATCCTGTGCTCACCAGGGGTGGTAGAAAGGGAGGCGGGAGGAAAAAGGGGCAGATAAGCTCCTGCACATACACTTGGAGGGAAGTAAAATGTATGAGTTTCAGAGCTGTGGCCAGCGGTTAATCCGCAAAGTGACCTGGGCAGTGGGG
Source organism: Taxidea taxus jeffersonii (assembly GCA_003697995.1). Taxonomy (NCBI): domain Eukaryota; kingdom Metazoa; phylum Chordata; class Mammalia; order Carnivora; family Mustelidae; genus Taxidea; species Taxidea taxus. Next base: position 102,474 of record ML107928.1, on the reverse strand, counting down.
TGTGTACAGTCTTCTTCCCAATTCCGCCTCAATCTCTGTGTGATCCTGAGCAGTTAATCTCCTCTCTTTGGGACCTCCTTCTCCCCCTAACAATCACCGAAAACCCAAAAAACTTTTGTTCTATCGGATTATATTTACTGGTATTTACTGTGGTAGAACTTGAAACTGGGAAACCTTTCAAATTATAATTCAGAAGCACACATTCTATTTATCCTCAGGGCGAAGAGGCGATCACCCTAAAAGAATTCCATGATACACTTGAAGGAACCCAGAATATACATCCCCTGATACACCTCTTTGACATAAAAAGTATTTTGAGCTGAAGACAATTAGAAGCAGTAAATGCAGAAAAAGCTGTCGGTTTTCTGCCCTAAGGGAGGAATACATTCCTTTTCACTTGAGACAGACGTCCATCAGCCCTAAGAGGCTTCAGAGGAATCTGCAAACAAACCTTGATAAATTCACTTTCACCTTCCCAGTTACTCTTCACCCCTGGCCCCAAAGTCCTTGTTTGGTCAGTTCTTCACAATTTTATTGTTTCTTTGTCTAAAAACTATAAAAGCTGCTCTAAGCCTTCCATGTCAGCATTTGCCTCCCACCTCCCAGGGCAGAGATCTATAAATGTTCTGGGATCTCCTAACATTTTTGGAAAAACTACGTATCCTCCTCACATATTTTTTTTAAGTTAACGTATAACATTTTTATTGCAAGTGTAAGTAATTGAGAAATATGTAACTTCTGGCATTTTGACTTTTACAGGTGGTTCAATCACTCAATAAAATGTATTGAATACCCACCTTCATCTATTCAAAAGACACATGAATTGGCTCTTTTTTTTTTAAACACATTTTTTTTTAAATTTTTTTATTTGTCAAAGAGAGAGAGAGAGCGAGCACAGGCAGACAGAGTGGTAGGCAGAGGCAGAGGGAGAAGCAGGCTCCCTGCCGAGCAAGGAGCCGGGATGTGGGACTCCATCCCAGGACGCTGGGATCACGACCTGAGCCGAAGGCAGCGGCTTAACCAACTGAGCCACCCAGGCGTCCCCGAATTGGCTCTTTTTAACAGCTAGAAATTTTTCATCACTTATTAGTCCTCCTTGCGTGCGTATTTTCATCTGTGTTACCCATAGAACTTTATCTTAGTAGGATATACTTTCAAGCTTGAAAATCTTGTACTGGTCACCATACCATAATCTTGGTTCTAAAAAATGTACATAAGTTAAAATTTTACATATTAATTCTTCTCTAGGTTGAGTATTTGTCTTCTTAATTCAAAACTGAAAAAGTGAAAACTTCCTATCACCAAAAGAATTTATATGTAATCAATATTATAGGTTGATTTATCACTATAATGTATATTAGTAAATCTTTGGGTGAAATAAAATAATCCTAACATAAAATTTTAAAATAATCATCAAGCATCAGATAAGAAACTAGCCCTTTTTTCAAAGATGAATATTGCTTCTTGCTAGAATAAGACAATATTTTGTGGGAATTACCAGCAGCAAAGAAGAGAAGCTAGTCATAGGGCCATTATATGTACAGAAAAGCTGAAGAAAGCAGGAGACTTTTCTACCCAGGTTAAGAATGCCTATGAGTTCATAATACATAATAATCTTTTGGTAAAATCTAAGGAAGATTGTATCCCCATGTGACTGAGTAAATGTTTAAGAAAATATCCTATGTAATTTACTTTAACTTGAAGCTATAATCTTAATCTCTCACCTCCTCCTACTTGAAATCAATGCCAAACATGTACTTGAGATCAGACATCAATATTTCAAGTTGATCCTTTATTTGACACACTGGGTGGGGGATTCTCCTATGGGAGGCAGTGCACCCAGCGACAAGCAGACGCAAGGGATAGGGGCTTCCTTTTGAGAAGTACCCAGGGGACCACTGCAAAAGGGGAGTTGAGAGAGAGAATCAGCCTGACACCTAGGATGTACCCCACCCCGGGGGGGATCAGTTTCCGGGAAAAGCACATATGGAGACTAGGGTCTGGACACTGATTCTATTGAAATTATTCCTTGATGGGACTCTGTGTGCCCCTGGCGGTGGTCGTTCTGGCGTACTCTCTGGCCATCCTCTTCCCTTCACTACACCCACCCCAATATCCATGTCCTTCAAGCCAAGGATCTAAGGCCCCCGCTGTGGACAAGCCAGCAAGAGAGCTGTCCTCAGGCAAGTCCCAGTTGCTCATTCTCCCCGCTGCCCCACCCTTCACCTTGCAGGCACCATTCCCACCCCCAGTGACCTGGGATCTTGGCTCCTGATTGCTGCAAGTAAGTGGAGCCTGGTGAGCAGCGGAAAGGCTGATCTGCAGTCCAAAGGTAGATGATTTCTAAAGGGCCTGCCTCTGCTGGGTGACATAAGCAAGGCTGTGCCTATCTTCTTATGTCCTGTGTTCATTCCTCCTGCTTTCCCACCTCCTGGAGACTCTACTGTATCTCAGTGTTTCTAGAAGCAATCAGCTGCAAATGCCCACGGCACCAAGCAGAAATCCAAACACAACCTCAGTTTGCTGGGCAGAGTCAACCTTGGGCCCCTAGCTCGGAAGGCCCTCCAAAGCCCAGTTTCTGCGGGGAGTGCCACAGAAGCGTGAGGGGGTTTCTCAAACACAGTCAGGATAGAAGCGCAAAGGGTGCAGGATGCCTCGGTGGGTGAGAGGCGGGGCCTTAGAACCTAAGAAGCCCCCTGGGGTCCCCATTACCCCAGCTCTCCCCACACCGCTCCTGCGGCTGGAGGACCGCCGTAGCCGAGCAGAGATCAGGACTAGGAAAGTGGGCAGGAAGAAGATGGTGACTCCTGCTTTTGAGTTCTGTTTTTCTGGATGAAGGGAGAAGGAAAGGGACTGGCCTGAGGCCACATCTCTAAGCCAAACAGAGTTTCCTTGGCATCCTGTCATCTTCTTTCCCAAACTCCTCCCATGGCGCCTCCCACACAATGTCTGCCCTTTCTCGCCCAGCTCCCCGGCAGATATTTTTAGGCTGAGAGGCCCCCCCTTGCTGGCAAGCGGAGAAGAGGAACACCCAAGCACCTGCACCCCTGCGGTTTCCTTGACTCAGAAATCCAGGGATTCCTTCTTCTTCAAGCCTCCACCTGACAACTCAAGATGTATCAAGAACTTTCTGGAAGTGGACCACTGGATCTGGATGAGTGATCGAGTGAATAATTCTGTAGCTATAAAAGGACTCCTTCATTTATCATTTTATCAAGGCGCAGTTTATAGCCTCCTTAATGAGGCCATTAGGCGTACATCTTACAGCATGTTATGCTTAAAATATTTAATGACCTCTGCAGAGAAACAAGACATCACTGTGTCTGAGGTATGATATCAGTTCTATGATCCTCATTTTACACATGAGAAATAAGTAGTTTGCCCAAGCCCGCATGGTCAGTGTCTGATGGAAAGGAAATGTGAACTCAGGTGTTCCTTTTACCTGACTCCAAGGCCACACTTGTTCTTGGCCCCACACTGCCTCTCAGCCTCCTAGCCCAGGCCCTCAATAATCCCTCTTCCACCTTTCATACCTTTTCCTTCTACCTCTTGGGAGAAGAGCCAAAATGCATAGTCATCAACATAACAGGGCGAGTCTAAGAAGGGATACTGTCAAAAACACTCCAATTTCAGCCCTGCACACCCATGTAAATTCCACTCCCCTCCCTGAGGATGCCTGCCATCCTGTCCTCTCCATCTTGGCACTCACCCCTACCCCTCTCTGGGCACTTTCTCTGTGCCTCCTTATGATCCCATTGCTTCCCCCTGTGGGAGGACAGGGTTCTCCCCAACCAAACCTCCTCTCCTTACAGCTCTGTTTCACAGTAAGGTAGGATATAGATATATAAGCAGATAATGTAGATGATTCTTAGTAAAGGTAGGAAAAAAGGTAGAATCTCTATTAGCATAATAACACACTGGGGTAATGCTATTAGCCCATATTGGCAAGAAGAAGGTGGAGATTTTTAAAAAAAAATATCTGCTCAAACAATTGTTGAATGAATAAATGATGCACTCGGAAGCTAGACCAGGAAAGCTGCTTCTCCTTGCCTATGATCAGCACAAGCCAGGAACCAAAACAGAAGGGCCAAGAGGAGGGTCAAGAGGGTAAATCAAAGAAGACCCTGGAAGAGGAGCCCAGAGTGAGGGCAGGTCTATTCCTGAGCCCCATGTGAGGTGAATCATCACAGACTGAGAGCTATCCCCAGGGCAGAGTCAAGGGCTGCTTTGAGCCACTCTTCTGTTGCTTGTTTGCACTTGATTGACCCATAGCAATGTTTTCTTTCTGCTAATGGGGTTTCTTCCACCCTCCAGCAGGTAAAGGGATAATGAAAAGCTTACTACACTAATGTGTGTGTTTTTCACCTACAATGTGAAAAGCTTCTTGAGAGCAGAATCCCAGTCTGGTTCATCTTGAGTCTCCCACAGACTTGACTCCACACTAACTGATACTGTTCCCTGTCGGTAGCAGGCATTGGATACCCATTACAGATTTGTGAAGAAATGGGCAAATAACCCCTTTTTATGGAACAGATGGTTCCATCTTGATGACCAGCACTGTCCCCCAATTTGTCTTCCACTTAATGTATCCCTGATAACACAGTTTAAGCCACTTGTAACAATTTTCAGGACTATATCCTTTGATGGCTCTATGCTATCTGTAAAGCAATTCTGTGGAATGAAAATAAAACATCATATTACTGAGTTCCAGATGTTCTTATTCTAATGTCCTAAAGTTTGTTTACCAATTAGAAGAACATGAAAGCTGATTCTGCAAATAAACACTTGATACCTCCTTGAGCAACTTGTGTCCACTGAATTTACAAACTGCTACTCCCCGCAAATGGGATATTCAGGGGAAGCAGGGATTCTTAAACTGAGATAAGAGAGAATGGGAGGGGAGACAGGTAGGGGCTGCTGGCCATTGAAAAATGTAAGGTACTACACCTGCTTTTCATAAACTGGTAATCTCATTAGGCCAACCACACACTGAAATGATAACCTAACAAAAACCCATCTGGGTGTCTAGGTTCAAATGAGTAATGAATGCTTGGGATGGTAAGGGAAAGCTGCTGAGGGAGTTGAGATGGGAACAGCGCCCTGAAAAATGATGCGAATTGGGGGAGGAGATGGAAGGTGTATTAGGGAAGGCTGAGTTAAGCCTGGGAAGGGTCCAGGACCAGAGAGAAACCAACTTCCCACCAGCGTTTTCCCACCAGCTCGCGCCCATCTCTGTGCCAGCCCGGGTCCTGACACTCTTCCCACATTTACTCAACTCCCAAATGGCACCATCTCCTCCCCCCAGAGCTGCTACTTTCTCAGCCCCAATGGCAGATGGAGATTTGCTGTGTGTGGCAGAGGCTGCTGGCCCACATGATAGCCCTTCTTCCTTTTTTCCCCTTGGAAATAAAACAAGGTGCTGACCAATGGGATATAAACACAAGTGAATTGAAAATATCCTTCAAGAGAAGTGGCTTATGCCACCCCCAGCACCATCTCCCCCCTGCCAACAAGAATGCCAATCATGTGGTAGAAGCTCGTGCTGGGGCTTGAGCAGAGGAGTAAGTTCTACAGAACCCAGGGATGGGTATTAAGGAGGGCACACGCTGTGATGAGCACTGGGCATTACACGCAACTGATGAATCACTGAACATTACATCTGATACAAATGATGTAGTATATGTTTGGCCAATTGAAGTTCAATTAAAAAATTTAAAAAAAAATAAAGATCTACGGAGCCTGGGTCCCTGACAGCTTGGAGTACAGCCGTAGCCCTGGACTGCCCCCCAGACCTCTTTCCTGTGAGAAAGAAAAAAAGCCACTGTTAGATTTTGTATTGTTTGATTTTTTTTTGTCACTTGCGTCCAAGCCTAATGCTAATTTGACACTCTACAATTGGAGCAGATGTCACACGTGAAAAGTTAGTTTGAGTAATTGAACAAAAGGAAAGATGCTTGTCTACTTAGCAGTTAAAGAAATGGAAATTAAAACCATGAGATGCCATTTTGTCTGCTAAATTCTAAAAGGAAAGAAAAACAATAAAAACGTAAGTCTTCAGGTAGGCTGACAACAGTGTCATAAATTGGTACAATTCTTCTAGAAAACACTGGCCCCTCAGCTCACTGCCTCAAATACGCTTCTATAGTATTACCCAGTGATCCGATTCGAGACCAAAATGATGACAGCAGCGTTATTTTAACAGCAGAAAACTGAAACTGCCTAACTAAGGTGCTCTAAAGGAGCGGTAAATGATCTCACATTCATTCGATGGAGAACCATCCAGCCATCAAAAACCCTATATGACAAATGCCATGAAATAACTTACAAATATCTTAAGGAAAAAAAAAAAAAACTACTTCAGGAAACTGCATATACATTGGGGCAGCAGCTGTCAAATCATGGCTCTGGGCCCAGTCAGGTGCCTTTAATCAGGCTCAACTCATCAACACAGAATCTGGTGAAAACCATGTGTCCCAGATCTGTTCATCGGGAGGGAATTCCAGGTCTCTTTCTATGTGGCTACCCTCGCAGAAACAATCCCTTCCCATTCTTTTTTTTTTTTTTTTTTTGCTATTTATTTGTTCTTGAATTTGGGGTTTTGGGTTTTACAAGGTGGTTTCCAGTGGAACATCGCAGGTAGACAAAAGAACTTCTAAGAATCTTAAGGGCATTGCCTCGCAGCCGCCAGACATGCCCAAAGAAGAGAGACGCCAATCTCAAAAAGAATTTAGGGATGTGGTTTTGGAGCGAACTGCGGTGACAATAATAGAACACCTACGACATTTTAAAGAGAGTTGTACTGGGGTAAAAACAACAACAACAACAACACAGCTACATTTTGGAAAATCTAAGAAGACAATCAACAGATGGGTGGTTGCCAGGGTTTGGTGGGGATGAATAAGCAAGAACGCAGAGGTTTTTTAGGCAGCTGAAAATAGTCTCTATGATGCCATAATGGTGGTATGTGTCATTTGTCCAAAACCAGAGAATGTACAGCAGGAAGGGTAAGCCATAAACTCTGGATTTTGAGTGACCACAATGTGTCAGTGAAGGTGCATCTATAGTAACAAACGTACGAATCGATGAGGGCTGCTGATCGGGGCGGGGCTACACGTGTGTAGGGCAAAAGGGTTGATGAAAGATTTCTGTACTTTCCCCTCAGTTTTGCTGTGAACCAAAACTATTCTAAAAAAAAAAAAATCAAAAAATAACAAACAAACAAACAAAAAACCCTCTTAAATAAAAGCAAACAGACTGCAACAGAAAAGTAATAGCCAGCTTGGAGTAAAAGGGGCCTGAGGTTTCACAAACTGCAAAATGGCCTTTGGGCCCCCAACTTTTTTTTTTTTTTTTTTTTTTGGTAAGAAGCAACCTCAGAAAGCTACTTAGAGGTCAACACAGGCTATTTCTTAAGCAAAAAGGAAGGCAAAGCCAAGAGCCAGGCCACTGGCACCAAGAGCAATAGGGAACAATGGATTGGGAAGCTGCTCCCAGGGACAGAACTGGGTCCTGCTCTTGGAATGGGAAGACCTGGCAACACATGCCTGGCAGGATGCCAGAATTCTTATGAATCACTGCCTGCTATATATCTTCCCTTAATTCCATTTTTGAAAGGAAATATTTACTGTGATTGTCCTGGCCCGATCTTTCAACGTTCGTTGAGTGTCTGCAGAGCATACAATTTGTCTCTTCCACTTACAGGTTTCTGAACCCAAAGGAGCCACAGCCAAGGAACTCAACCTCATTTGGACTTGACAGAAATCACAGGACCCAGGACTTTGAGCCCAAAGCTACAGATGAATGAGATTTATAGGGATGCTTGGAGGAAGGGAGTATTGCATATGACAGGGACATGAATAATTGGCATTAGGGGGGGAAGCTGTGGTCTATTTTTGTAGTCATGGCACCAGTGATTCATGCCTTCAGGTGGCCACCTCCCACGTTGACTCTGGGCTTGGCCATGTGACTTGCTTTGATCAACGGGACATACGTAAATGTAACACAAGCAGAGGCTTGAAGAAACACTTGTTTATTGGGGCTTGCCCTTTCTTGTTTTTCCTGTGGAGCCCCTCCAACACCATATGAAGAAGCCCAGAGAACTAATGGAGGATGAGAGATCAGGTGGAGAGAGGCCCCCCGCTGTTCCAACCAGCCCAGGTGAGATCTCAAAGATGAAAGTCCCACTCCAGCCCAGCTGGTCCAGACAGAGAGCTGTCCCACAGAACCATGCTTGTTGTGTTAAGCCATCCAGGTTTAAGGTGGCTTTTTCACCCAGTTAATACAATGAGGCTAAAATAAGGGTAAATCCAGCATATAGAAGCTGGGAGAAGTGACTTTGCAGCAGGGAAACCTCTGGGAAGAACAGGCCTACCTGGGTGGGCCATTTTCCAAGATAAACTAATGCAGAGTCACAGTGGGAGATCAGACTATGGCTAATGAGGAGCTGAGAAGAAAATGCCAGAAGTTAAACCTAATGAGAAATGCGATGATGAAAATTAGAGCATGAGCAACCCATTTGGAAGTTTGTGGGATTAAGAAGAAGCAGGTAGTGGGAGGAATGAATGGGTCAGGACAAGTAATTCAGAAATAAAACATTGAACACAGAGAGCTATAGGTCTTCTTTCTATGGAGTAGTTAACATGTAACTAGCATGGTGTGCAGGAAACACTGAATCAGAATCTGGGAGGGTGTGAGCTTGGAATCTGCACACTTAGCGAGCTCCCCAGGGAGATTTTAATGTATGGTTTCCTCTCAGTGAGCTGCCCTATACGTCAACAGGTATTGGAAGATAAACTTTGTCAAATTACCGAAGTTCTATTACACCCTTTCCCTAGGACAATAGGTGCTCGATCACCTCAAACATAACCAAGGAACATAAGTGGTTCTCAAAACTAGGTGCACATTAGAATCATCCGGGAAACATAAAAAAAAAAAATAAAAAAAAAAATAAATAAAAAAAAGGAAAGAGAAGAGAAGAAAGGAAAGTAGAAAAGTCTAGGTCTTACTGCATAAGAATTCAATCTGACTCTCTGGGAATAGCATCTAGGCATCAGTATTTTAAAAGCTTCTCAGGTGATTGGATTATGGGGTAGAAGAAGACTCTGGAAGAGATGATGTAATCTCTATACCCAGAGTCCATCAGGTTTCTGAGAAATGAGTAATAAATGCAGAATGTCTCTGAACCTCCTTGTTTTCATATATTTGGCAATTGATCTAAACTGCCATTAAACTCAAAGAACAGTGTGAGGGATTTTGGTGACTAATGGCTATTTCTGAGTCAAAAATGAAATAGCACTTATTTTCATGATGTAATAAAAGTCAGGGGAACATTAACTCAGACCCAATGAATCAGCAAACATGACTATTTGAACAGAGCCTGAGTGAAGTTATCTGTGAAAATATATTTTGCTTAATCTGTTACATAAGGCTTCAAAATTTTGGTAGTAATGCTTAATCTACTACTAAAAAAAAAAAAGTCATACAAATGAGTAGAGCCAGCCTGATGTCTGAGACAATAAAGAGTAGTTGAGAGCTGTGACGAATCAAATTTTCAGGGATGGGGAGACTTCTGTCCCAGCCAAACTGAAAAGGGTTGAAGCCCAATTTAGGTCACAGGCTGCCAGTCTATGGACCACTGAGTCATAAGAGAAACAATTAGAATATAGACACAAATGTAAGTATGGAATTATGATAGTTAAAGGGTCAGGAAAGATTTGAAAGTGGGGGTCATGGAAACATTTTTATAAATATATATATAAATGTATTTATATATATATACATATATATATATAATGTATATGTACATTACATATATCATGCTACAACACTGTTACTAATCTACAGACCTTATTCAAATATCACCAACTATTCCACTAATGTCTTTTTTCTGGTTCAAGACATAATCCAGGATCACACTTTGCTTTTGGTTTTTAGGTCTCCTTAGTTGCCTTTAATCTGGAAGAGTTCTTCTTTGTCTTTCATGATCTCAACATTTTTTACAGAGTGCTGGTCAGTTATTTTGTAGAATCATGCCTGATGTTTGCTCATGATTTAAATTCAAGTTATCATTTTTTGGAATAAAGAACACAGAGTGATGCTGTATCCACCTGAGTCCATCCTAACTGGAGACATATAATAGTCACTCAGATCATTACAGGGAGGAAAACCTTGATCACCGAATGAAGCTGGGGATTGCCATGTTTCACTATTATAATGTCACTATTTCCCCCACGGTGATCGTTCATAAAATTTTGGGCAGATACTTTGAGATTACATAAATACCTTTTTCTCATACTTTTGTCCACTAATTTTAGCATTTATTTATAAGTTTTGCCTGAAGCAATTATTACTGTTGTATTTGCCAAATCATGATTTTCTAACTGTGTTATTCCTTCTACATTTTTAGTGGAATTCTAATTACCTTTCCTCTCTCCCACCTGTTTGTTTGTGTATATCAGTATAGTTTGTGGATTCTCATTTTATTCTATGGGTTATAACCTATTATTAGCATTATTTATTTTGTTGTTCAAATTGTCCCTGATTTGACCATTGGGGCCCCTTCAAGTAGGCTCTGTGTGCTTTTGACATATCCCCATCATTTCTTTCTTAGGACTTCCTTATTTCTAACAGCATAAGGTATTGCATTCCCATCTTGTACTTTCTTTGCCTCAAACCTAGAATCAGCCATTTCTCCAAAGAATCCTAGTAATTTTTACAGGAAAATGGCGTTAAGAAACCAAGATCTGGGCAATTAAGATCTGTATTCGTTAGTACTGAGTGTTATTGCTTCTAGGCTTTCTCTCAGATAGATACCTAGGTCTATTTCTATGTGCATCTACATATTAAAAATCATGAATTCGGGACACCTGGGTGGCTCAGTTGGTTAAGCGGCTGCCTTCGGCTCAGGTCGTGGTTCCAGCATCCTGGGGTCGAGTCCCGCATCGGGCTCCTTGCTCGCCAGGGAGCCTGCTTCTCCCTCTGCCTCTGCCTGCCTCTCTGTCTGCCTGTGCTCGCGCTCTCTCTCTCTCTCTCTCTCTCTGACAAATAAATAAATAAAATCTTAAAAAAAAATCATGAATTCATGTTGCTAACCTCTGATTCTAATCCAATATCACTGAGTTTATTCTAGCCTTCCCCCTTTCCTTATTTATAACTCTTTTCTCTGACTGTAAGAAGCCTAGTTTTCATTTTTGATGCTCTATTAATTTATTTGCTAAATCCTAAGATATATAGTAAGTGGTTTTAGACAGTCTACCCCTTTGACTGTACACCACCTACTTACATCCATCTGCTCATACACTCATTTTTTTAAAATGTTCATCCATATCTCCATGAAGTACAATCATTCTGTCCCTTCAAATAGACTACCCAAATATCATTCAATAGTGCATCTAGTTCCATGTCCAGGACTTATGGGGATAGGAAACTTTCTTCTTTCAGTCTGTTTGCAGGCCCTCCTGGTTGGTTAAAGTATGGCTAAGACAAATGTATCAATCACCAACACATCCAGTATATAGAATAGCAGCGAAAGCTCAGGGATGACTACAATGAAAGAAATCTCAATTATAAAAGAGGAGAGTTGGGAAAGCACGCCTGTGCACACACACACCCCAACATAGACACATCCTGGACAATAATACATGTAAGACATTATTCCCCTGGGGTAGCTATGTGACTTGGGGGTGAACACAACCTAAACAGTCTGATCAGGGTGAATCTCAAGACTCTGGCTCAGAAATGCTAGTACCAAGGATCTGCTTTTTTCTTTTCAGCCTCATGTTCTGATAATGCTCCGACAGTGGAGGAATAGGTGAATCCATTTGGCAAGGCTCTGGTATTCTCTTCTTGGAGGCCTTTTTTTGAGTGACATAGCTAGAGAAGTTTCCCTTTCTAGGAGCTGCATCATCCCCTTTCCCATGTGGGACTTCAAGGAGGCTGAGGTTACCATAGGAGCTCAACAGTCCTAGACCGTGGCTGTCCAGGACTGGGATTCCTTAGGCCATATAGCTCCTTCATGAACTTAGTCATCAAGAGATTAGACTCGTCACTTCCAGAGGCTAGGAACCATAGACAGACCGCTTGTCTCTGGTCATTGTATTTGAGTCTGGGACTTTACATTGTCTAATGCCAGGCCCCTGTTGTAGGATCGTCCCCTAAAGCCACAGTGTAATGCCTGCTACTTTTGTCTTGGCTTCTGTTTCTGGAAAGTTTCTGACATAACTTGGTGTGGAATGATTTCTTCCCTGACCTCAGGTTCCAGCAGAGCTGCTCTTACGTGCTTTATCAGGTGAGGGCTGTTTAGTAGGATGTTTGGGGAGTGGCCTCAGGCTTGTCCTTTGCCCTAGTCTTACCTCCTGTCTTTACATGTATGAAACTTCTCTTGGAGTAGAGTGTTTGGTCTTTGCAGCACTAGATTCCAGGTGTCTTGACTGCAGTCCAGACCCAGAGATGGCCTTTCTAAGAAAAACCACACTTCCTTCTCTGTCTTCAGATGGGTCACTTCTCTTAGATTGTTTCTTTATTGTATATTTCCTGCCATTTCCCCTGATACGCCTCTAGGTCCAGGCCTGGCTCCCAACAGGCTACTGCTCTTCGTCTCCTCACTTCTGTTTGGCCAAATCCACATTTGAGGGTTTGTATGTTACTGGACCTCATTCCTGAAACCAAATTTCTATTACCGGTTATGGCATCTCTGGTGTGAGAAACAGGGGAGTTGGTTCATATCAGCCAGGCAATAAAGGAACCTATTAGCCTTTACACCTTGAAGTTCAGACATGAGGCAAACCCCAGAGTGGGGTCCACTTAGCTGCACCCTTCTCTTCACATTGGCTTCAACCTTAAGCTCTTCCCATCCTAGAGAAGTTTCATACATGTAAACCATCCTAGCAACAAAATGGCCCCAGCAGCTCTTGACATTATATCTTCATCCTCCGGTGCTGTGAGGAAAAGCACTGAAGACAACTTTGATACCAGGATTGCATGCCAGAGTCCCAAGATTAATGCTGATTGGGCTGTTTAGATTACCTTGCAACCCCTAAACCAATGGGGAGTTGAGTATATGTGGCCTAAGCCAACCAATGCCCATCCCATGGGTGGTGTGTGGCAACAGTAGACCTCTACTTGAAAACAGCACGCTGAGAGAACGGGGAAAGTGAATTCTGGGTAGGCAACTAATAGTAATCCATTACCAAGCCTTTTAAAATAAACTTACGAGGCCCTTAAAAAGTAACTTCATGCTGTTGTTGTTTTTTATAGCATTCATCTGTTTTGAACTGATGACCCTCTGAAGAATCTAAGACTGCATGAGAACGGGGACCTTATCTGTCTTGTTAATTTCACTTGAAATACAATGCCTGGCATTCAATAAATATTTGCTTAATACATGAATGAATGCATTGTGTTTATCCTGCATCTCTGAGACCTTCCAGCATAATGTCCCAAACCTCTAGGGCATGCATATTTCATCTGAGATGCTTGGGCTTAAAGCTTCACAGCTGGTAAGTGGACAGCCAAAACCTGAACTCAGGCTTGCTGACTCCACATCTCTTCCATTTCCGGCTAGTCCAAGCCACTCTCGTGTGTTAAAATGAGCTCTCAGAGTTTTAGCACAGCTGTGTTCAGCAGACATGTAGGAAATACATAAAATATGCTGACAGCTAGTGTCCAAATAACAATCTGAAAGATTAACAGGACTCTAAAACTGGCATGAATTGCTATCTGTTTTTCTGTTCTGCAGCTTATCAACATGCTCCAAGTTAAAATCATATCCTACCTGATAGTATATGAAGGAAAAGGATTGATCAGATGCTTGTCTCCTTTCTCATTTTGTCACGGCAATAATAAAAGGCACATTATAATTTTTCTTATTGCATGTTGCCTCTGTTGAAGATAAACCCTTATTATCTGATGGTGTTAGCAGGAAAGACTGATCAACAGGGTAGGAACACTAACTGATTGTCTTCCCAGCAAGGTACTTAAGTCATTCGTTCATTTACATATTCTAATTTTTATCCACTTATTGAATATTCATTGAGTACCTTCCATGCAGCAGGCATTGTGCTAAGGGCTAGGGAAATAACATTTAGCACAGGCTAGGGAGACAGTACAATGCATGGACTAAGATAACAAACTGAAGTCCTAAAGATCAGAGTTCAAATCCTGACTTTGCTATAGCCTGTGAGAGCCTCAGCACATAGACAGTTGACATATCTTTGTCTTATTTGTTTCATTGCATGAAAGTATTCTTTTTTAAAGATTTTTTTTTTTTATCATTAAGTAATCTCTATACCCAACATGGGGCTCAAACCTACAACCCTGAGATCAAGAGTCTCTTGCTCTGAGGACTGAGCCAGCCAGCAGCTCCACGAAATTTTTCTTTAACTTACACACAGCTATTTTGTGAGTCTTGCATGAGATAAATTAAATGTTGTACTTGCCATGTCTGACACATTATAGTTTCTCGGTTAAGTGTTATTTTTATTATTAGATGATCCCTATTCCAAGTTGCTAACTACAATGAGTGCAGAAAATAGAAGTTTTCGCACTTAATTTCCCCCCAAATGTTCTGAGTGTTATGTTCCTCCAAAGATGAGCAAAGAAACTGAGAATTTCAAGAATTTGTTCTAGCCTCAATTAATGAGTAAATGATGCAGAATTAAAAATTCAGAGATGTTGGAGTCCAAAGCCATGTTATCTTCAATTATCTGCATGAGGAAATGAGACAGTGGCTCTAGTCCTGACTTCAGATTAGTGGTTCTCAGCCCTGGAGAGCACTTACAAAGCAGTAACTGCCAGGACCCTGTTCCAGTTCAATTAAATCAGCATAAGGATCAAGGCTCACAAGGCATTGAGTATTTCCAAAATCTCCTCAGGAGAGTCTAACAGGCAGCCTGAGTTGAGAACCACTCAACTCTCTCAAGGCTCTTCCAGCCTCGACAGTCCATCCCTTTTATATAGACGGCAGTTGTCAGAATCAGGTGGGCACTCGTAGAAGCAGGGACATTCCCAGCACTTTCCTCCCCTGGGGTTCCATATCGCTACTGTGTACGTTAGAGGAAAGGTGGGTGCAGGTAGAGCTCCTGACACCTACGGCCATTGCTATGGAGTTTTAAAACAGAGTAGAGAACCCACACAGAGTCCCCAGCAGCTGCATGAGGGCTGGTGAAGGGGAGTGATGAGAACTCAAGCTCCCTCTTCAATGTGGGGTTGACAGACCAACAGCATCCTTCACACATAGAGGAAGGAGCAGCCTGGGAAATGTCCCAAACAAATGCAGCTGTTCTTTGTTTCTGGAGAGGATGCCAATAACATTTTGTTCCTTGGGGTTCTTAAGAGTGAAAAGTGTGCATAGCTATAAAAACAAATCCATAGGGATAGTGATCATACTAACCTAAATGTCATATAGACACTTACTTAAAGTTAATTAATCATAACATTTTGACCCATAGTCTACCACAGACTTTGTATCAGGACATTCAATAAAGGGAAGAAGAATAGTTCATCAGCCACTGGTCCCCTCTGGGATGTTTCGGTCACTCAGGTCAAAGTTTCTGCAGCTGCTGAAAGGGAGGTCATTTCGGGAACTAATCCCAGAACCTGGTCCACATACATCTAAATTGTCCCCTGTCTGATTTGTTCCTTATAGCAATTCTGGGAGACATGTGATCAGATAGCATTTTCCTATTTTACAGAGTTAGAAACTGAGACTTAAAAAGATTAAGTGAGGGATGCCTGGGTGGCTCAGTCGGATAGGCCACTGCCTTTGGCTCGGGTCATGATCCCAGGGTCCTGGGATCAAGTCCCGAATCGGGCTCCCTGCTCAGTGGGGAGCCTGCTTCTCTCTCTGCCTCTGCCTGCCACTTTGTCTGCTTGTGCTCTCTCTGACAAATAAATTTAAAAAAAAAAAAAAGGGTTAAGTGACTTGCTCAATGACTAGGAAATGCACATCCTACATTCAAGCATAACTCCCCAGATTCTAAATTCTCAAGTCGATCTTCAACTGAGTCAGGGGATATTACCCTATGCAGGCACTCCATGGATGTGAAAACCTACCAACCAAACGAATGCAGAGACATAACAGTAGAGACACAGGTATTGGATTCCAATTATTTATTACTGACATTTAAGGCTTAACCATTGCACTCCCTTCCAGGATCCAAGAAGAATACACCTAAGGCTAGCACAGGGGACCCAGACCCTGGGGTCTTCCTCAGACCTCATGACCCCCATCCCAGTCTCCAGTACCAGGCAATGCAATGCTGAAGCTTCATGTACCCCCGCCTCTGGTACAGGCCCAGTATCCCCAAAAACATGCAGTTAGGGGATGAATAAAAATTACCACCCATGAGAAACAGTTGAGAAAAATCATTTATAGTTAGGGATGGACTGTAACTATCCAATAGAAATAGAATATAAGCCACACACATAATTTTAAATTTTCTAGTACATACCAAAAAGGGTAACAAGAACAGGTGAAATTAATAATATATTTTATTTAACCAGTATAGCCAAGATGTTTCAAATTATGATATAGAATTCAAATTATTCAAATTCTATTTGAATATTACTCAAATAATACATATTATTTCAAGAAATGTCCAGATTATATAATCTACATAAAAAATTCACAATGAGATAGTTCATTTTTTGTTGTTGTTTTGCTACTGAGTCTTCAAATTCTGGTGTGCACTTTACCCTTGTACCATATTACAACTCAAACGAGCCATGATTCATGTGTTCAGTACCCATAGGTGGTTAGTGGCTAGGCTGTGCCAGTCTAAACCACCTCAACATAAATATCAGGCTGCTGTCCTTACTATATAAAACTAGATTTCTTTTTTTTTTTTAGAATATTTTATTTATTTGAGAGAGAGTGAGCCAGAAAGAGAGAAAGAGCAGGGTGAGGGAGAAGCAGGCTCCCCACTGAGCAGGGAGCCCAATGTGGGGCTTGATCCCCGAAACCTGGGATCATGACTGGAGCCCAAGGCAGATGCCTAACTGACTGAGCCACCCAGGCGCCCCTATAAAGCTAGCTTCCTGATGGCTTTCTCATTATTTGGGGTTTGATTTGCAGCAAGCTAGATTCTGATTGAACATGAAGGATAGGGTTTCCATTAGTAATCCCGCAGAGTTTTTATAAAGTATTGTTATTGCCAGATGCTGCATTTGGCTCTGGAAGCATGGGAGTGAGGAAAACAGAGCCCTGGAATCCTCTGAGTGGAGATATTTAAGGATAACTACCCATTCATCTGAAGTTCTGGGAGGACAGTTCTAATTAGAAGCTCGTGGGATTACAGAGAGAAATAATGAAAAATGGAGATGATATAGAATTACAATCCAACAAGTATCCTATTGTGAGCTCTGCAACTATTACGGGCGGTAGGTTATATGAAAAATATATAAGATAGGATGTTAAGCACCTAGAAGACGTACATATAAAAGAGCTGTGTGCTTTGGTTCCCACAACGCTTCCCAGTCACACAGGATTTGAGTTTAAGACATTCATCTTGGATGCAATCTTAGGAAACATGGTAAGGGGGAGGCAAGCCAATCCATGATGCACGAATGAGGGGGTCACTGCTAGGGACAACTAGGGCTCGATCCCTCTGGGGATCCTTTCAGAGGCTGCATGGAACACGGAACCCCCTTGCTGGGACACGAGGGAGCTGGGCTCTTTATCCTTCAGCCCAACCTTGCTGTCCCTTTCTGGGACATTAGCACCTGTGCTTTCAGCCTGCCATGCACTTGGCCTGAGCTCACGCCTGCTGCCAGAGAACACCCGCAGGAAGGGAAGGAAGGGACAGGAAGCTATGAGTGTGCGTGAACTTTCACAGGCAATTCTGCAATAGGCCAAGAAGATAGGACTTGGGTCCCAATAGTGTCTGCAACAAGGATTGACACTCCAAAGCTCCTCTCACCATGGTACCAGACACTGTTCTAAGCACTTTACAGGTCAATGCACTTAATCTTCACAACTCTAGGCGGTAAGGCACCTATTACTATCCCCATTCAAAAAGGAGAACATTTAGGCATAGAGAGGCCACTTAATTGTCCCAAGTTCATACAGTCAGGAGGAGACAGGGCCAGGCTCAGAGTTGGGTGTCTTTATTTTTTAAGAGTTTATTCATTTATTTGTCAGAGAGAGAAAGTACAAGCAGAGGGCAGCGGGAGACAGAGGAAGAAGCAGGTTCCCCACTGAGCAAGGTGCCTGATGTCAGATTGGATCCAACCTGGACCCTACAATCATGACCTGAGCCGAAGGCAGATGCTTAACCAACTGAGACCCCCAGGCATCCCAGGGTGTCTTAATCACTGTGCTCCAAGTTACCAAATACTAAAGCTACTCCCCAAAACCAGCCCAGCCTTTCAGAGAAAGCCTTCCCAGTCATGCTTCACAAATACGGTATCTTCTGTTTCAACAGACTTGCCTTATGAGCTCTCCTCTCCATTTTACATTCTGGACTATCTACATAACTCTTAATCATCAAAATCTCTGCAGATAAAGTGGAAGAGAGGAGCTCTCCAAACTCAGAGCTAGGCTAGAGTTATCAAAGATAGAGGTCTGCTGAGCTGTTTGTTCTAGAAATAAAGGGGGTGTTTCATATGACAAGTACCAAGACTGCATGTCTCCAAAAGTGTTCATAAAACCATAATATGCAAAGGCATTTTTTTCTGGAAAAATAAGTGAAACACTGAGGGGCCGGACCCTCATGGAACAAATTCGTTATTTTCCCACCCACTGCCTTCCAGCCTCCTCTGCTGGATCTCTCTTCCTCACAGTGTGGAGGTACCTCAGACAGACCCCTTATCTCTTCCAGTCAGTCATAAATCAAGGGTGTCTCATTTTTCCAGTATTAAAAAGCCCAATTCGTCTAATACAAAACTTCAATCTCCCATGTATTTCAAAGCTCCCCTTCTCCCCCATTCAGTTCTGACCCAGGCGCAAATACTTACATTAAGAAAGGGAAGTGGGTATTGATCAGCTCCTTAATTACCCTGAAACACCCTCTCCTCAACTTACTCTGTGGCTTCCAACTTCTCCAGCACTAGGGCAAGGAGAGGGAGGAAAGGGAAAGGGGCAAAAAGCTACACTTGCAATAATAACCAGCACTATTGCAATAATGTCATGGTTCCCACTACCTGGCAAATTGTGCCTTTTTCTTTCATACACCACTACTGTTGGTTGTTTGGAGACCTCCTTGCTGGAGACCTCTCCCTGAACAGAGTACTATCCCCCGGCTGGCCACTCAAGAACCTCTTAGCTCCTATAAAACAGCTGACCCTTCTGTCTCTGCCAGGTTGTCTGGTCCCTGTGGGCAGATCCTTTGGGTGGGGTCCTTTCAAGGAAACCAGGTCCAGGCTTTTATCTGAGGTGTCCTCCTTGACCCCCAGCTGACAAGATGACACCGATCCCTGCCCATGACAGACTGGAAGTGTTATTTGCTGGTCCTCTGGCCCTTCTCTTCACCCTACCATTGAGGACAATTCTATCAATCTTTCTCCCTCAGACTTTGCAGACTCTGTGCCCTGCCAACTCTAGAGAACATTCATCAAGCTTGTCTAAGAATTCTCTCTGAATCCATGGTCATCTTGGGTTTCTGTAGTAAGGGTGCATGGTCAACAGCCCATATCTTCAGCCTTCTCCAGCTCTTCTCACACATTTGATCTGAGCAGGAGACTGGGAGGAAATACTCTATTCAGGAGAATTCTCTCCCGCTAACCTTCTTTTAGCATTGTTATTGCCTTTTATATGTGTAGGTAAGGACGGGTGATATACTATGGGTAGCAAAACTCATTCTAACTTCTTAGCAAGTCTTGCTCATGGTCTAGCACTCACTGCCCTCAGCTTTGGAGCCTGAGCCAACAGGACCACGCTATTTCATTTCGTGCTACAGAGGAAGAGAGCTGGCTACCTCTCCAGGCTGGCTTAAATACAGCCCTGCTTAGTCACCCAAGGAGAAAATTGTAATTAAATTAAGCAATCAATTAAGGAATTAAATTTGAGCAATCAAATTACCTCAAGTCATTTTCCCACATTCAGTTTTAATATTCATAAGCTTAAGCTTTGTTTGTCTTTTCTAACCACAGGACAAGTCCTAAAATTGCTTGAAAAGGGAAGGAAATGCTTTTTCTTCTTTTAGACATATGGAAAAATACGCCAGGTGTAATATAGAAAAGTGGGTCAAGGACCCTTAGTTCCACCAAAATACCAATCATTTAATCATGAAGAAGCCTGGACAAAATGGGCACCAGAATGTAAGCCTTTGAAAGCTGTATTCCCCTCTTCTACTAGTACTTAGCCACAGAAAAACTAAATAATTTCTATTTCCATCCCTGGGGAGACAGAGGGAGAAATAGATCAAGAGAATATATTTTTAAATGCTTAGTGAAACTTCACGTCCAAAGAAACACAGATCTGTCTTCCTCTCTGATCATATATATAAAATCTCTTTCACTTGAACAGGTTGATCTTTGAACCATTCTTTCCAGGTCATTTTTCTTCCTTCTTATAGAGAATCTGTATGAATCATTGTGGTCATAAAACTGTATGACTGAACACTGATAATTACATGACTTTTAACTGGAAGAGAACAATGTTTTAGTCCTCCATCTCCTCACGGAACCATCTTAGTCAGCCATAGATTTTCTGTCAGTGAGCAGCCAAGAGTCGGGCTTCACGGGCCAGGGGGTCTACTGTCTGTCTGTGGAAGACTCAGGCATGGGCGACCAACAAGACTCAGAGGGGCAGCTTGCTGCAGCTTTCTTAGAATCCTTGTTCAAGCGGGGCTTCTGCCTGGCCTAGGGGGACGGCCATGTCCCAGAGCTGGCAGCATCCCAGGCCCCTGTGCCCCCACAGGCTCTTGGCCAGATCCTCCTGCCTAACCCTGCATGGCAACAGGATGCCTGGGCACAGAGGGACAAACCTTCTCCCCTTCCACTCTGACGTGACATCAGCCAGCACAAGAAGTACCAAAGTACAGGAGATTGGTTTAAACCGTGATTTAGCCTGTTCCCTTAAAATAAAAAATGTACCTTTAAATTACAACATGTTCCCTTCATAATACTGAACACAATATTTATGGGACAGCAGTTCCAGCCGGGGGCAGCCCACTCAGTATCTTCCTTCCAAGTGCCCTCAGATGCATTAGCTTGCTGGAAGGAGGGGGAGGAGATGGCATGAATATTATGACCTCTCTTTAAGGCCATGGAAACGGGTCATCGGGTCATCGCACTGGATAAGTAGCATGCCTCGCATCACGAAGCCAGGCGCTCCCAGGGTCAGAACTGAAAGCCCGGTCTCCTTACCCTCACAGTTCTACTGCATTCACTGGGGAGAGGAAGGCTGCGTGGCATTTGTTTAAAGAATAGTTTGTATTTTTTCTGATTACAGAAGTAATGTGTATTCATGGTGGGGGGGGGGGGAATACAAAGCACTAGGAAAAAAAAAAAAAAAGAAAGAAAAATCATCCATATTCCCAGACCAACACAATGACTGCTATTAACATTTGGAGGTATAATCTCATATGCAAATTTTTCTTTAAAAATGGTTTCCTACTGTGCACACTGTTGTTAAATGAGGTTTCTTTCCTTTCCTTCCCAATTCTAAAGGTAACACACGCTTATTATAAGAAAACCAGAAAACATGGATGATCACAAAGAACATCAAAACCGTCCTCTGAACCCACCAAGAGGCAACCCTTGAGAAGTACTTTCACTGAACTTGACATTTAGAAAGGCCATAAAGTGGCCACATGCCTCTAAGGCAAGGGTAGGGAAGATTAAGGAACCAGTCCTCTGTCCTTTAGAATCTTAAGCTGATTTGTCTCAAATGAATGTCTCTTTATTCCAGCTTCCCTATCCATGAATACAGGCAAGGATTTCCAATTAACTTCACAAGAATATTTTGGGGATCTGTGACATAACGTGGGTTCGGAGTTCTGAATGTTCTGCAGGACATCTATAATTTCCAGGCCATGAACCGTACTCATTCAACTAAAGTTTCTCCTTGCCAAGCCAGACCACACGGAATTAGGACCACATAAAAACAGCAGAAGGTGGTTTGGCTGGAGAGACACCCTTCAGCTTTATCTCGGCCAGGGACTGCAAGGAGCTGATGAAGCAGAGGAGAATGTGGAAGCCCATCCTTCTTCTCTACAGGCAAAACCACCCAAGCCACAGCCACGCACAGGTGCTAAAGGCTCTATGAGGGAGACTGCTCTCTATTCTAGAACACATGCTGATTTTTCTTCAAAATCTTTTTTTCTTTTGCTATATATCTCTCTAAATTCTCTTGAAAACGACAGTCAGCATGCAGACTGGTCCACCATCTAACTTAATAACTGTCTTAATCATGTAGCTGTACCTACATAAATTGAATAGACACGAGGTCTTAACCAGCCAAATGGCAGCACCAAGATGAAAGTATTTTGCTGCTACAGAACATGAAGTCTCAATGGCAACTCCGGAGACAGGTAAATTTTGGGTCATGGCCTCAAAGAGGCCCCCAGAGTAACGCACTTGGGACTGTGTTACCCGGCTGAGATAAAACAGAACAAACAAAACAAATGAAAACACTAAGCATCATTCTTGGCGCCTCCTTCTTTCTCATTCCCCATATCCAATGAGTCACCAAGCCCTGCTGAGTCTAACTAGGTCTCAAATCCTCACTTTCTGCCACCCCCACTTCTACGCCGCACTTATCTCTCATGTGGTCCGCGGCTCCCGACGTCAAGGTGGTTCCCATTTCCACTCTTGCTGTCCCCCTGCCAGAGCGATCCTTCCAAAACACAGATCTGACAGTGCCTGAAAACCTTCCAAGGGTTTCCCATGGTTCTTTGAATCAAAGAGTCCTTTCCATACAGTAAAAATCGCTCTTTTGAGTGTATGATTTTGACAAACACACATGGTGATGTAACCATCACAGCTTTCAAAATAGAGAACAGATCACTCTTGTGATTAAAAATGAAGCTGTTATAAAAACTCAGGGTTCTGCACGTGAAAGTAAGTTTTCTGTCCCTCTGGGTAAATCCCCTGGAGTGGTGTTTCTGAGAGTATGACAGATGCACACTTAATTTCGTGAGTAACTGCCAAGCTGTGCCCCAAACGGGCTGTACCATTTTGCTTCCCTGTGTTGTTGGATGGGGTCTGGACTCACTCCATAGTAGGTTTGCCAGGGTTCTCCTGCCTCCCGCCTCTCCCTCTACCCACCGCTCTCTCCACCGCCCCACCCCTTCCACACCCCTTCCACACCCCTTCCACACCCCAGGCCCCAGCTACACTCAATTTCTCTCACCCTTGCTCTTCTGCTCATCTCCAGGACTTCCAACATGCTGTGTCTTCAGCCCAAACTACCTGCTCACGCGCCCCCCTGCCCTCACCTAAGCATCGTTTCTATCTGATCAATTCATTGACTTAAATGTCATCTCTGTCAGGAAGTTTCCTGCGCCTAAATTATTTCCCCATGTACTTCTTTCATTTCCTCATTCAGCAAAGGTTTGATGAATAACCACCAGGATCTAGGTTCTGCTCCAGGCACCGGGGAGATGGCGGGAGCGAAACAGACAAAAGTCGAGGCTTCTGACGGACAACGGACGATATCATCACCAACGACACAGATATATGCTAGAATGTCAGGTGGGAGCAAGGACTATAAAAAATGAAATAAAGCAGAGCTATGAGCAAAACCAGAGTAGAATGTGGAGCCATTTCAGATAGAACGTCTGGTGGACGCCTTTCTGGGGTATGAGTAATACAGGGGAGCAGCTCCGCAGTTGCTGGGGAAAGGTAATTCCAGGCAGAGCGAGCAGCAAGGACAATGATGTGGAGGTAGAAAAGAAGAGGTATGAGGAAGCTGGCATGTTCAGGAAGTAGCCTGGGAACCCGTGGCAGGAACCCATGACCCAGGGAAGAGGCCCAGAAGAGGCAGAGAGCCAGGGGCACGCCCCACCCCATCACCACGCTTAGGACGCTGCCTGGCTACTGCTTCCCAAGTTGTTCGTCTTTCCCATCTGGCCATGTGCTCAGGGAGGCTCAGACCATTCATTCTGTCATTACTGACTGCAAGGGCTTAGCTCGGTGTCAGCCACACCTTAGGGTCTTACTAAATCTTTGAATGGACAAATAAGTGGACGAGATACTCAACCACATGAGGTCTCCTGCTTGAATGAGAAACCCTGAGAGGATGCATGAGCCCACATCACGGGTGGAGAAAGGGAGGCTCAGAGAGCTTGACACGACTTTTGCTGAGGGAGAGGTGAGGAGCAGGGCTGGAATTCAGCCCCCTTCACAACACCTGCACTGTGTGCCCTGGGCCAGAGAGCAACACACTCTCACATCCAAACATCTTTCTGCCTATCCTTATTCTCTGTTTGCTGACCAGGAATTTGAAAGACTATCTCTGGACCATCCCTTAGGGCAGCAGTTGGCGGGATGGGGGGACAGCCCAGAAGTCAACAACTGTTTTTTATTTGACCCACAGAATGATTTCAAAAAAACTGGGAAACATCTTCATAAAAAAAATAAAAATTTCTGGCTTATCTTGAAAATTCTGAAGATGTGGCAATGCTGAGTCTGTGATCTCTAAGCAAAAGCCCACTGAGCTGCAGAAGTGACTGGCTGTCCCCATACATGGCGTGTGTCCCCTAGGGTTTGCCACAGCCCACCACGTGCTGGTACCAGGGACCTGGCCCGCTTCTCTAGCTTAGGCTGCTCGTCTACAGGCAGTGGGTTTACTGCTCATAGCCCGTGCTTCAGGGCCAAGGTGGAGGGAGTTTGGAGACCAGGGCTGGTCCCTTTGTGTCTTCCATTTCTCTTCCTGGCACGTTCAAGGGGTTGAATCCAGAATGGAATGATGACTCAGAGTAGCCGAAAACTCAGGAAGTCAGGAAACAGAGGAGATGCACCCCCAGAACTCTGTGTGGCAGAGGAGATCCCACGAGGCAGGCAGGGAAGCGACGGTGAAGACAGAACCCACCGCCCCCCCGGCCCCGCCCCCAGCCGGCTCAGGGCTCAGGCTCTTACCTGCTTGGGAGCCTGTGTGGTTTGTGGCACCAGCTGCCGGCACCCCTGCTTCTCCCTTGACGATTTTACTCGGCACTGAGTCTAGATCATTGTTCTACTGAAGCATCGATGCGTAGCAAGCAGGACCGATCGGAGAGACAGCCTGGCTCAGGAGAACTCTGGAAAGGAGCTAGAAGAAATTTTCCATGCCAGCTTATGTAATCCAGCATCTACCACAAATCCTGGCACACGGTCCCTGACCGAGTCCTTGCTGAAGATGAATGAACCCTGTGTGAGTTACTTCTCCTGCTTCATCTGGAGAGCGAGGGGGTTTCACTCCGCCAGCCCTGAAGACTTCACACAGCTCCCACACTCTGGACCTCTATAGATTTCTAAGGACTTACAAGCAGAGGAGAGGTCAGCAATAAATACCACAGGTCTCCTCCATTTCCTGGTCTTTAATGAGGGCAGAAAAAGAATCAGGAAGGCTCCGGTTTTCTAGGGCCGAGCTGAAATAATGCCATTAGTCATAGCTGCGTTTCTCAGCCTTGGTGTCAGGGCGCACGGATCAAAAGTTCACATTTTGCGTATGAGCAGAGTTTATTTGCCAAAAATGAATTCATCAGAATTTGCCTGCAGGATTCAAGACACGTGGCTGGAACGGGTGTGAGACTCAGGTGAGGCCCGTGTGGGCTGGCCAGGTGACGGACTGGGGCCGCCCAGCTGGGGCAATTTAAGGAGCACGCACGAAAGGCTCCTTGCCCAATGGTTTTCTTCGCTTCGCTGCCTCAAATTCCCACTGTCAGTCCCACCTTTGAGTTAAGGCCTTGAAACACGGGGTCGAGATGCTCCAGTGTGTGGAGAGGCGTTAACTCAAAAACAGTTGCATCTGTTCCCATGTTTGGAGAATAATTTTCTCGGACAACAATGGTGATATTTGCACTTTCCTGGAACACTAACCCTGCACCCAGCACTAGATGCACCGAGGATGTGCTTCAGTTCATGTCGTGCACGCTACCCTTGTTAGCGGGAGTGAACGGAGGCTTGGTGAGAGCCAGAGGTCACAGAACCCTAAATGGATTCAAACCCCGATCTGCCAATTCCAGATTCTCTCTCTCTCTCTCTCTTTATGGCATAACTTCTACACAGCGAAGTGCCCAATTACATAGGCGTACAACTCACACAACCAGAACTCAGACCAAAGTAGAGAACATTCCCAGCACCCCAGGAGGCTCCTTCGTGTCGCCTCCCAGCCGACCCCCCAGGACCTCCCTCCTGCATGCGTAACTCTTTGGTTCTGTGAAGGGGGGTGATGGCCCAGCCAAGCTCAGGGAGAAAGGAAATGGTCCAAAACAAAAGATATGGGGGGAGGGGGGCGGGCAGGGAGGCAACATGGGGGAACTGCCTTGGGGAAAGACAAGGGCTTGTCCTCAGGCACCACCTGCTCCAGCAACACAGCCGGCCCCTGCCCAGGTAGCTGGGACAACCAGCAGCTCCTCCTAAGCATGTGTGTGGAGCCGCAGCGGGAGCGCGAGTCCCGCCTAGCAAGCAGCGCCGGTCACTCCCGCTGCCGGGAATCCCGGTCTCTAACAAGAAGCAGAGCGCTGACAAATGGAAAGGAGATGTGTGTGCTGGCACAGTGTCCACGGAGTGGGAACACGGGCCAACCCAGGGCTCCCACAGGAAGTTTCAAACCCACTTTGTATTCTTAGTTGAGCTATCATCAACTCTTCCCAGATCCAATATTGTGTTTTTACTTTTGCTCAGTTTAAATCAAGCTTCTCTGATCGTCTTGCCGTCTGCCCTAGGGTTTGGGATGCTGGCTGGGAAACTGCGCAGCCTCCTCGGGCTTCTGTATGGCATCTGGGCGGTGTGCGCTCTGCGAGAGCTCCCCCACAAGCTGTCTGGTGTTGACTGACAGCTCGTTGGTGATTCTTCTTATCTGCTCTCCCGAAACATGCCTCACTCTATCTCCAGATCTGAAGGCTGGAGAGTTGGCAGGCTGCGACACACCTAAGGGAAACTCTGTGTCTCAGTCTGTGGGGCAACTGCAGACCCAAACGACAAGCCATGTGCATAGCTTCCTGCTGATGGGGAAAGAGGAGGTTTGGCAAACTGGGGCAAGGTGGAAGGAAGAGGGAGGAAGAGGAGCATGAAGAGTGGAAGGAGAGAGGGAGAGGGAGCGAAGGAGGCAACGAGAAGAGGAGGAGGGAAGAGGGCAGAAGAAGAATATAGAGAATGAGTCTGGGGGGAGGAGAGAAGTAGTTCAGACCTTGAGAGGACAAGAGAAGACTCTGTAAACTACCCACATGGACTTCGGAAGGCTTAATTATCTATGTTAATTGTCAACAACCAAGAGCTGAGTAGGGCCAGACGCCTACCCCAGGGGGTGCCCACAGGACACTGGGCACCAAACATGGAAAATATCATTTGCCCCAGGGTGTCTGTGAGTGCGCTCACACTTAGCAGACCATGGGGCCACTATATACATAGCAGTGGAAATACATTTGGCCCTCTTCAGCCGTGTCCAACTTACACATCTGAGAAACTGTTACAGGTGGCAGAAATAGGAGCAAACAGAAACAGTTCAGGGCTGCTCACTCTCTTCTTTACAACTGCCATGGAGGAGATTTCTTTTGCTGTAGTCAGTTATGCGAAACTGGACACACTGCTTTCCAGAACATTCTAGAAGTCGGGGAAGCATGAAATTTACCTTGAAGAAAGTTCTAGCTAAATTGTCTTAAAATTTCTGTTTCATCTTTATAGCTAAAAACCGAGCCCCGCCCCCTCAAATGCCGCATCCCCGCTCCTGTCCCCCAGGGGGTCTCCAGAGCCCGGGTTTTCCTACATGATTTGTTATCAAAGTTGGAGAAGACCTCAGAGATCTGCTAGGTGGTGGGTCTGTTAAGTTAGGTTTGGGGAGCAATAAAACATTTCACTTTCTAGCACTGACTTAACATTCAGTAACATCCCTTGCTAGTCAAGAGATACTTAAAGTTAAAAAAAAATCAACCTCTACCAATAAACTCACTTTGAAGCATATAAAAATAGTGGCTCAAATGTATAATGATATTCTCTCAGCATTTTTCCTAAATCAACAAATAGAGAAGTGCTGATCATCATCACACAGAAGTCAGAATTTTGAATCTAGCAATCTAAGTTCACATCTTAGAAAGGCTGCCCACAGAAGGCATCTTAGTGAACTAGAAGCACTAGAAACCAGAGGACTTTAGTTTTACTAAATGTGTAAGAGAGGGAAGAGGAGGAGTGAAGGACTTGACTAGCAAGCAGTGCTGGTCTCTCCTCCTGCCGGGAATCTCAGTCTCTAACAAGAAGCAGAATGCTGACCAATCCACGAAATGGGTATTATTGGGGGGGGGTAAGTAATATATTTATTTATATATACCTATATATATCAACAGGATAAATATATATATAATATATATTATGTATATATTTTATATATATTAACAGAATGTTCTGTTTGTTCCAGAAATAGTTTCTTGAGCACTTAGTATGTGCCAGACTCTACTGATCTCTGAGGATATAGAGAGGAAAGGCTCATTCCTACCACCCTGTCCTTCTTCACAGAATGTAAGCAAATTGTACCTGATAATTGTGAAGCTGATCACGTAACATTGCCTTCTTGAATTAGACTATAACACGGCACAAGAGAGGTAACTGCGCTACTTATTGTCCACCTTCCTTTCTCCATTAGCTAAGGCAATATTGGGCACATGGTATTTGCCCAGCAAAGATTCATCAAGAAGGAGCTTATCTTAAGTTAACATTTATATAACTTAACTCGTTATTTCATTCAATCTTCTCAACAACCCCATGAGGTAGGTCCTGATCTTCCCATGTTACAGTCGGAAAAACTGGCCACGGGGCACAGAGCAAAACTGGAATTCAAACCCCCACAATCTGGTGCCAGCCTCCATGCTCTTCTCCACTATCCTTGACTGCCTCCAGGTGGACTGATGAATAAATGAACCAATAAATCAGTGAATGAATGAATTTAAGTAGTTCACAGACTTTGGCCTTTAGGATCATTATTTGCAATATGAGGATCTTGTACAGTGCTCCTTAACTTTTCCACCAAAGTTTAATACAAGTTCTTTTTTTTTTCTTTTTTTAAAGATTTTATTTATTTATTTGACAGAGAGCAATCAATAGTAGGCAGAGAGAGAGGAGGAAGCAGGCTCCCTGCTGAGCAGAGAGCCCAATGCGGGACTCGATCCCAGGACCCTGAGATCATGACCCGAGCTGAAGGCAGAGGCTCAACCCACTGAGCCACCCAGGCGCCCAAGTTCTTTTAACCAACCGCTTGCCTAGATCCCCAGCAGGTACTCTCCGTTCGTTGTTTGACGTGTATTATCGGATGCACTGGAACGGTGGAGGCTAGGGGCCTGGGTCCTCTCTCGCACACCCTTGTATTTCTGTTACTGCCACTTGACTTGTACCATTCCCAAGTCTGGGTGTGCTTCTGTATTTATTTTAATTACGTGTTTCAATAAAATATTATTTAAATGTGAAGATTATGATTACAAAAGAAATAGAGCTGTGTGAAAACTGTCCTGATTAGGTGGTGGTGAATATGCAAGAATGGATTCTCTGTGTGTTTGAAATATTTTAAGACAGACAGTGAATGCTGGAAGGCTAAGTAAGAACTTTGGGAATATTTAAAAAATGCAAGTCACTAGCATTTGCAAATTGCTTCCAAATACTGCACGGAAGAGACAACAGTGAAAGAACTGTAAAACATCTCGACAGATTTTTTTCACTTAGATTGCTTTGCCAGTGGCTTCAGATTCTCATAAGGACCAGACACTTAGGGATATTAGACAATAAGAAAATCTAATCAATGAACTTACTCTTATAGAAATCCCCTTAGACTGACATCAAAAGATAAGGGAAGGAATATACATTTATATATTTTATACGTAGCATATATATATATATACACATAATATACAGATATATGTATATATATACTTGCTATACATTATACTTTTATAAATGTATGTATTTACACATATTTTAAGATAAAATAAGACATTTCAGGCAAGCACACGTCATTCTCTAGGGTTCTCGTATATAATCATTTTAGCGGGTGCACATAGGTTTCAAGAAACTTCTTCAAAGTCTTAGGTTTCATCCTAAAGTTTATATGAGATTTGCACCCCATTCTGTGGTAGACATTAATATTGTTCACCAAATATTTCTGATTCTCCTGGGCACCCAGTAGAGCTGCACTTCCCTGACCCTCTTTGAAAATAGGTAAGTCTATATGACCTCCTTTGGCCAATGACATGTGTGAGTGGAAATGATAGGTGCCGTTTCCAGGTGAATATATGATGATTTAGCTCATGACTTACCCATTTAGTCTTTTCCTCCACTAAGACAACAGACAAAGTTCTACAGAGAGTCTCTTCCATCAGTATGGATTCCAAAATGAGAACAACATGGAACACAGGCTTCGGCTGACCCTCATGGACATGTTGCATGAGTGAGAAATAAACTTGACTTAAATCACTGAGATTGGACATGTTTTGTTAGCAGAACACAATCTAGTCCACCCTAATACACACCCCGTGACATATTTGTACTTGTTTAAACGTATAAATGTATTCCCCTCCCAATTTGAAAATACACGGAGCACTCTGGAGAGACACCCTACATTTACCTAGTGATTTAGGGAACTGCTTATCTTTTTTTCCTACAGTAGAGAACCAGATATCTCTAGAATCCCTACAAATACTAATATTATGTCACATTGTGTATGAGGAAAGAACAGGCACCCATGAACATTGTGCCTGTGTCGCTTCACTAAACTAAATAAAATAAAATTAATTTGATTGGAGAGCTGTTATATCTGATTGTCGAGCAATTGATTAGATTC
Source organism: Taxidea taxus jeffersonii (assembly GCA_003697995.1). NCBI lineage: Eukaryota > Metazoa > Chordata > Mammalia > Carnivora > Mustelidae > Taxidea > Taxidea taxus. The sequence goes on along the minus strand of ML107928.1, from coordinate 71,576 downwards.
CCATAGAGTCAATCTGATTTGGTCGTTCTTGTTTCGATTGTCTTAATGAGGGCACCGGATGGCACAGTGACCCAATTGATTGTTTTGGCCATTGGCCTGCCAAGTGCAGGCCACTTAGCCAGTGCCACAGCTTAACCCTAGGACACATCGAAGGTAAAATCAATGCACTTGCATGCCGAATTCAAGCATTTTTCCCTACAAGCCGCTATGTGTCAAGTACTGTCCTATAATGAAAAATATTTATCAGCTGTAAATATTTAAAATGTACAGTCTCCCCCGTATATATGCCACACCAAGAGATCTAAATATTTTGTAATGTTATAAACTTTGGGTCAAGCTTCAATGTTAAACTCTGCGCAGACCTCTCCTTCCCTGCAGAGCTTCATTTCAACCTCTCTTAGGATCAAAAATGGATTATCCCTTGCCCTTAAAAACAACCGATTCTGAGTCCATCGATTCAGAATGAAAGTACTTGTGCCAAGGGTGGAGGGCGGACTCCAGCCCCAAGGACTTGTCCGTTCTCATCATTCTCGTGTGCACTCAAACAATGCATGGGTGTATTGCAGGGGCTGAAAGACGGTGAAAAAAGAAGGGAATGAGCCATTAGCTAGTGGTGGAGAAGAACCAGTATTCCTTGATTTTAGTTATTTTCCAGAAGTGGAAGGAGTGTTTTTCCAAACACACGAAGAAAAAATATGGCTTCACGGTTAAGTGCTGTGGATTTGTAGTTGTGGAGTCTGAATTTTATTTCTGATCTTGGCAGCATGGAAGATTGCCTTTCCCAAAGATAATCACAGTGATACCTCCCATGCCTCGCACTCTTTTTGCGATATGAACTTGCCACTCCCTATCATGAGGTCATCCCTTTTTCCACCGTATTGAATCTGGGTGAGCTCTGACTGGTTTGAGCAATAGAATTAGCAGACGTTAGGATGCGCCAGTTACAGACGCCGCTCTTAACTGATCGGGAGTTTCTGCTTCCTGTCTCTTGGAAGCCAGCCACCAGGTAAAAAGCAGAACCCTCTGAAACATGAAGGTTCTGGCTGGGCTACTCCACGGATGATGCAAGCACAGAGAAATGATACATTTTGAGAGAAAACAGGGTGGATTCATTATCAGACACATTGAATGTGCTTTGCCTTTGGTGCACACAATTTTAATAGGCAGTTGGCTGTTCAGATTTGAAGCTCGAAAGAGAGATATGTATTGGAAACGTAAGTTTGGTGGTTAACATCAAATAGATGGTACCTGGAGACACAGAAAGTTGGGAAGATAGATAGCAAGTGAGATCATCTTTAAAAATAAAAAGCATACAGGGTGAGAAAAGAAAGTGGGCCTGGGGTCATAAATATGAGGAACACCATCATTTAAGGGAAGGGCAGAGGAAGAACAACCATAAAAGAGATTAAGAACAGAGGTTCCAGAAAGGTAGGTGGCAACCCAGGAGAATTCTGCATTACAGAAGCAAAGCAAAATGGCTTCGAGAAAGAAGGTGCTGTCAATTAGGCCAAATGCTGCTGAGAAGTCCAGAGAGCTGAGGACAGAGCTATTTGGCAAGACTGCAAAGCTAAAATCTCTGTTTTCCACTATCTCTGGCAGCTGGGGTTTTAGATCTGAATGAGGCTTCACTCATTAGATGCATTGTTTGAAATCTGGAAAGTGAAATTGAGTAATCTTTCTGGAGCTTTTAGCTGTTTCCATGCCCTTTGGTGATACATTTGGGAAAGCTGTTATCTCCATGCTGCTTCCTGAGAACACACTAGCCAATAACGGTCTGACCATCAAGGCCATCAGAAGCCAAGTCCAATTGTCTAAAATGCTTTTTTAAAGGACACAGTGGATGTCATGTATCCACAAATACTACGAAATTGAGAAACCACAAAGTGACACTCCATCAGGCTTTCAGATCTGGACATGCCATCGCAAAGAGACTCCGGAGGGCCATCTGCCTTCAAGTCAAAGAACGAGACCCAGTAAAGTCATGAAACTTGTCAGTTTGCATGAACCCACTCTGGCCAGGAGAGCAGAATATGAAGAATCAAGATGGGGAGAAGGAATGTTTGAATGGTAGGCATCCAGAAACCCACCTCCAATTGATATGACGGGGTTTGTGGAGCAATGGAGATGTTAAAACCACAGATAGACTTATACAAGAACAGCAGAGGGACCCAGGCTGGCTTTTCCTGTGCATCGAAAAACTCACGCAGACTGCTAAGAAGGTACCAAGTGCAGCAGACACTGGTTGCCTCCTAGAGCTAAAGGGTTATATTTCCTTGGATGGTGTGTATGTTACTTCTGATGAGGATCAGAAGACTTTTCAGCTGCTATAATGGGTGGCAGTTTTAGAAAGAACTCTAGGATGTTCAAGGTTTTTCCCATTTAGTATCTCTCTTCCACAGCTTTCTTCTGGGAGAGATAGAAAAGAAATTAATCTCATTACTCCCTGGGCTAAATTTTGGCAAGGCAAGGTTGAAGAATTTCCTAAGGTCATAAGCAGACCTGATCTTAAGACTTTCGTAAGTTGCTAAGTAATTCCCAGGAGATGTCCCAAATATGTAGTTGTTTACAGTTTTTAAACTCTATTTTATTTCATTCTTGCCACATTCCTAATGAGAAAATAAGGTGAGTGTTCATACTTGTTTCCATTTCACAGAGGAAGAAACTGAGATCCTACGGAGTTTGACCTAATGAATTCATATCACTAAAAGCAGCAGAGCCGAAGTTAAAATGTTGGTTCTATTTTTTGCTGTCTTTTGGTGAACTCCATAGGTTCATTAAAGACAGTCCAGCTTGGGGGCGCCAAGGTGGCTTAATCGGTTAGGCATCTGATTCTTGGTTTCAGCTCAGGTCATGGTCTCATGGTCCTGAGATTGAGCCCCATGTTGGGCTCCACACTCAGCGCAGAGTCTGCTTGAGAGTCTCTCTCTCCCTCTCCCTCTGCCCTTCCCTATCCTCACATGCTCTTGCTCTCTCTCTCTCTCAAATAAACAAAATAAAACCTTTAAAAATATAAGATGGTCCAGCTTGACTTGCAAAAGTTGAGGTTTGCTCAGTTACTGAGCCTATAAAATTCACTAGAAATAACATTCTGAGATACCCTGGGGCTTCAAGGTCAAGAGAAATATTCAGTGCTATTCTAACCAAGCTGTGTAACAGCTAATTTGATATGATGAGAAAATGATAATAGGCAAATAACAGTACTGTAGTTAATGGTTGAGCCTCGATGTGCAGCACCAAGTGTCTTCAATGTCCTCAGTTTCTTTGTAGCCTAAGTTTTCCCTCCACCATCTGGTGGGGCATGCCTGGAGGCTCATGAGGGTCACAAATACTCATAAGAAAATGGCCAATTCTCTACCATGTCTTCCTGCTCTGTAGGTTCCCTCTCCCCTCCTCCCTTAAAACTGAAATAAAATGCAACACGGCTACAAAGTACATGCAGACCTTTTCCACCACTTTCCCTTTTGCCTCTACCAGAGATCAGAGTTTTGGCATCTCTATTCTGTCATTAATTTTAGTCTATGTTCTGAACACGGAGTGAGGAGGTCTTCAAGGCTATGGGTGACTGACAATGTTTAGACAAGTCCAATTAGGTTTCTTATGTTTAGATAATCTTGGGAAGATAAATAAATCATTGCAACTTTCATTATGAAAACTGCCATTTGGCAAAATGGTGATGTTTCTCCTGGGAAAGCAATGAAGATTTATGTCAGGAGGAAGGGTACAGCCAATCGAGCGTAGCCTGCCAGGAGGAGCATTCCTATCATGGAAGGAGCTGAAACGAAACATCCAGTTCAACTCTGTTTGGGTGTGTCACTCTCCTCCCTATCCTCAGACCCCTTTTCCAGCCTTTTTTGCTTGGTAAAGTTGTGAACTGAAGATACTTCCTTCACTCAAGTCCTTCAGTCAGGTCTGTGGTGAGGAGGCAGTGGCCAACACACCTGCAGCCTGTTATCTGGTTCCCCGGCCCTCCCTCTACCCTGTTCTGCCCTTCAAGTGTCTGTCTGTCTTCTCCCGGGCTTCCTTTCCACCCAGGTGTAGCCGTAAAACAAGTGAAAATTGAAGGAGTTTTCTAGTTCTTCTAGAATTTTCACCTAGAACAGTAACCATCCTCGCAAGTGCCTTGTTCCTGTTCCTTCCCTATATCTCCAGGGCATCTGTGAGTGATGCTTAAGGAGACCTCAGAAGTCATTAGGAAGATCAAGGAAGTGTGCACATGAACTAATTATTCAATGGCATTACGGGATATTTGTTAAATTTGTTAATGCCTGTTGTGGTTATGTAAATTTTTTAAGATGCTAAGTTGGGGATACAACCTGAAGCACTACAGAAGAAATGTCCTAATATCTGAGTCGGCTTTTAAAAGACTTCAGAAAAAAGCAGTCTTGATAGAGACAGAAACCACACTATTTATTGTAATAGGGAATAAAGAATTATTAACCAGCTCACGGACAAGCAAAGAGAACCAATGCGATCATGGAAGGACCCTGGAAGTAGCAACTGCAGGCAATGCTTACAGCCCCAGGGTTGGGAAACAAGGGAAGGGTTGGGAATTGTCAAGATCCAGAGGCTTGGAGGAAGCTCCCCACTCAGCTGGACACAGACCTCTGAGAAGACCACTGGAGTCTGAGCTCCAGGACCGGCTCTGGAGAGTGCTCTCTGGCCTCCTGGGGCTGGTGAGGCTGCTCTTGTGAATGTTAGAAAACCTGCAGCTAGCTACTGCCATTACCCTGGGGAAGGACAGCAACTGCAGCCCCGGAGGAGGGGAAGCAGTCTGCAAGGCGGTCCAAGTGGGAAGCAAACAGGAAGAAGCAAGTCCCTTCTTCCTTGTCCAGCCTCAGTCTCCCTCTCACCCGCCCCTGGCAGAGTCCACCTGGGAGTCCGCTGACAAAACTGAAATGAGGGTTGAAGCTCCCCAGTTCCAGCATCTCAAGGAGAACACGTGAGGGGGTTTGGAGGTGAGATAATAGCTCCATGACTAGGACGAGGGGGGCACGCAGCCTAGGATGGCCAGATAGAGGCTAACGGTCGGACCTGGGTGATCCACACGTGAGGTTTGACCCACTGTTCTCTCTGCTTTTGTATATGTTCGAAATTTTCCTATAACATGGAGTTAAGATAAAAAGGAGCTCACTTGGGGGGCACCTGGGTGGCTGAGTGGGTTAAGCCTCTGCCTTACGGCTCAGGTCATGATCTCAGGGTCCTGGGATCAAGCCCCGCATCAGGCTCTCTGCTCAGTAGGGAGCCTGCTTCCTCCTCTCTCTGTCTGCCTCTCTGCCTACTTGTGATCTCTGTCTGTCAAATAAATAAATAAAAATTTTTAAAAAAAGGAGCTCACTTGAAAAAGAAATATTTTAATCTTTTGGTGTTATTATTAATATGTCAAAATAACAAAATGGAAAACAATTTTTTAAAAGCAAAATTTTAATGGAAATAAAGTTTTTTTTTAATGTCTACTATTCTGCCATTCAGAAAAACCAAATTTTCTTTTTTAACAGCATTAAAGCATCCCAAACACCAGGACAGGGGTGGGGGGAGCTGACCCATGTGGTTCAGGGTCACCCTCCCCGCCCCATCTCTAAGACAGAGTTCTCAGCTTCCACCTCCATTTAAGGACATAACACTAGCTCATTGCTCAGGCTGACAAAATGATACATAGAAGTACGTCTCCCCTTTCCTTCTCTCCAGGTCTCTTTCTCCCATTCCTCTAGTCATTACTACTCTCTTTTTAAACCCCTTCTAGTTAATCCATGGACGTAGTGGAATCTACAGGGTTCAGTGGAATCTCGAAGAATGGTTGTTACTGGAAATGACCCGTTAGCCCAAATGGTGTTCTCTGTGTCTCCTAGGCCAAGGTGGGGCATTTCATTTTTCTTTCCAGGCTACCAGTTGCCTCTCAGCCCCAATGTGGAAATTATCATAAAATGGGTTGCGTGGCAACTGCAAGAGTATGGATGGTTTCTTGCAGACTCCTACTCTGTCCAATTGGAACAGCTTGATGTTTTAGAAACATTGCCCTTGCTGGAGCATAGAGAATGGATTGAAGAGGAGCAAGACAGGGGCCAAGGAGGAAAGCCTGGATTCTGAAAGAAGGCTCCAAGCAAAGGTGGATGATAACCTGAACTAGAACTGAAAGGGTCCGAGAAATATTAAGGGCATAGAATCAACAGGGAGTGAACATGGATTGGAAGTGAAGTGGTGAGGTGGAAAGAAAAAGCCAAATATGACTTCCATAGTCCTTGTTTGTGTGGTTAGGTAAGAAAGTGATGCTCTCATTCACTGAGACAGAAAATACAGGGGGGAAAAAACTGGAAAGATGAGATGGTAAGTTTGTTCTGGGGACATGAATGTGAGGGTTCTGCGGGATATCTAAGTAGAAGAGTACGATAAGCAGTTGGGCACATGGCCCTAGAGACCAGGTTTGGAAGGATTTGGGATAATGTCATAAATGAAGGGTTATCTTTTGGTTTTCATAGTTATATTTGTTTTTAATTCCACAAAGAGATACACACACACACACACACACACACACACACACACACACACACGAGTTATAACACATTCAAACAACACACATTAATAAAGTATCTCTTGAATGTCCTCCCCCCATCCTAGATCCTCCCTGAAGCCAATTGCTATTGTCGTTTTCACCTATACTCTTTCAGATTTTTTCCCCCTGCCTTTATATACGTACAAACTTACAGAACTATGTGCTGTTTGTGCTTGTTTACCTGAAAGGTATTGGACTGCCCTAGATTCCCCAGAAAATAAATTCTGAGATGGAGATTCCCATGCAGGAGATTTAGTGGGGGGAAATGAATCATTGGAACAACACCTGCAGGAAGGGAGGGAGCAGGGGTGGGTAGAAGGACAAGTTGAACTGTGTGTGGTACAGATACAACTGATGTCTCCGCCGATATCACAGGGGACTCTGGAACTGGGATAGGCCTTTGGAGTTGACCCAATGGAGGCGATGTGTCCCCTCACATTAATCAGTCATTGGATGAGAGATGTCCCTGAGGAGGGCATGTATTTCAGAAAGCATGACTCCCTTCAGCTGAGGGATATTCCTAAAGAGGGACCCCACTGTGATCCCTCAGCAGCCTGTGCCCTTGGCAGATGGCCAAAAGAGCACACTGATCCTCAAAGGAGGCCCTGGGAGGCACACCACAGCACCCTCGACATAGACTGTACAAATAGTTTGGAAACTTGCTTTTCACCCTAGGAGTATGTCCTGGAGTTCCATCCTTTTTAGTTGTTAGATTGAGCTTATTCTTTTTAATGGCTACACAGGATTCCAGAAGATGAGAAGCCACCAGTTTTTGTTGGTGGACTTGAAGTCAAGCTGTTCCCAGCTCTTTATGGCTAGAAGCAATCCTGCAGGTCAAATGGGTTTCCAGCTTCTGGTAATGAACAGCTAAGTCCTTACCAGAGGATGCTCTTTCCCTTCTGGAAAATGAAAAAACCCAGATGAAATACTAAGGCAAGTAGCTGAAGTCACTGGAGAGTAAACAGAAGCAGAAAGACTGTGTGTGGGAAGTAAATTCTTGGAGGAGAGGAAATGCTAGGAGATGGGTCCCCAGTCCTCTGGCTTTTAGTCCAAGATGAATGTGGTCCATTTGCCATTTGGCAGCCTAATGGTGAGGGGACTGATGGAAAAACTTATCATCTTTCTGGTTAGCAGAATCAGAAAAGTGAAGCTGGGGAACTGTTATTTAAGTTAATGGGGAGATCCTGGAAGGGAAGAGAAAGGACACAGAAATGTTCCCTAAATTTTATCTACCCACATCTCCCACTGACCTCTGAACCATGGATGCATGGGGCAAAATAAAGCAGCTTAGGTGAAGCAAATGATTTAAACCAAGAACAGAGCTGCTGCCTAAAGAAAAAGAGTTTGCAGTTCAAGCCTAGCTGGGAAAACTGCTTGCTAATGCAAAGAAAACAACACAAATTTGAAAAAAATAACAGAAACCCAAATCTTCAAAATTTCATATTCATAATATTCATGATACTTTCCAAAATAACTTGACATATGAAGAATCAAGAAAACGTAGCCCATTCTCAAGAGAAAAGAAAATGAACCATATCTGACCCCAAGCAAACCAGATGTTGAAACTAACAGATAAACAGCTTTTTAAATTATCGTTGATAAGGAAAAGCAGAATATGCTCTTAATGAATGAAAACATAGAGAAACTTAGCAGAAATATTTAAACAATAAAAAAAAGTAGAAATTCTAGAGCTAAAAAATACAATATCTGAAATTTTAAAACTACCGGATGAACTCAATAACCAAATGGAGATACAAACTTGAAAATAAAATCAGTGAAATTATCTAAATACACGAACAAAGAGAAGAAAGACTGGAAAAGAATGAACAAGGGACCTCTCAGATAATAACACACAAGTAGCCTCACAAGAAGAAAAGAGAAAGCATAGGGCTGAAAAAATATTTGAAAGAATCATGGACAAAAGTTTTCCAAGTTTGTTGAAAACCAGAAATTTACAGACTCAAGATGTTTTGTCAACACCAATTAGAATAGATATGAAGACTAACATTGAAATGCATGATAGCTGAATTGCTGAGCCAAAGATAAAGAACAAAGCTTGAAAGAGAAAAAAAAATGACACATTACATACACACATATTTCAAACAAAATTCAATTATGAAATGAATTAAGGGGGCGCCTGGGTGGCTCAGTTGTTAAGTGACTGCCTTCAGCTCAGGTCATGATCCCAGGGTCCTGGGATGGAGCCCCACATTGGGCTCCCTGCTCAGCGGAAAGCCTGCCTTTCCGTCTCCCACTCCTCCTGCTTGTGTTCCCTCTCTTGCTGTCTCTGTCTCTGTCAAATAAATAAATAAAATCTTTAAAAAAATAAATTAAGAAATGAGTCTGGCCTATGCAGGCTAGAAGAGAATGAAATAATATCTTTAAAGTGCTGGTTGCGGCGGACTATCAACCCAGAATATCTTATCCGGCAAAAATATCCTTCAAAGATGAAAGCCAAATAAAAACAATTTTAGATAAAAGAAAACTAAGAGACTTTGTTGATAGCAGATCTGCACTGTAAGAAATGCTTAGGGAAGTTCCTTAGGCCAAAGGGAAAAGATGCTAGATGGAAATATGGATCTTTAGGAAAGAATGAAGAGCATTAGAAATGGTTTAAAATGCAAATACACGCGCGTGCGCGCACACACACACACACACACACACACACACACAAACCTAAGAAATTGCAAAAGATCTTTTTCCTTTTTTCTCTTAATTTTTAAAATAAATCTGTTTAGAGCAAAAAGTATGACATAGTCTTACAGGATTTATAATTTATATACGTATATATGTATATGTATAACAGGTATATGTAATCTACATAACAACTCTAACACAAAGGACATGGCAGGGGTGGATATGGCTCTGTGTATTCACAGGTTTTCCACATTTTACACAAATTGTTATCATGTTAACTGTGAAAAGTTAGGGATATATACTGTAATTACTGGTTAACCACTAAGGAAAAAATGCAAAAAAAGAATAGGTAAGGGTCAATAAGAAAACTTAAATAGAATTTAAAATATTCAAATAATTTCTAAGGCAATGAATGAAGAATCTGGCTAAAAAATAGAGGAGACAGGTTTAAAAAAAGTGGTAAATCTACCCAAACAAATAATTACACTAAATACTAATGAATTAAAAAATTTCATTGACTGTCAGAGATTTTCAGAATGGATTTTAAAAACTCCTGTTTACAAGTGAGACACTTTAAATCTGAAGACACAAGTAGGCTCAAAGTAAACGAATGGAAAAATATACATATATACAATGCAAATAGAGGTAAGAAGGCTGCAGTGGCTATATGAATATCAGACAAAATAGATTTCAAGATGTTGTGGGTTGAATTGTGTTTTCCAAAAAGATGTTGAAGTCCTAACCCTTGGCCTGTGAATGTGGCCTTATTTGGAAATAGGGTTCTTGCTGATGCAATCAAGTTGAGATAAGGCTATAGTGGATTAGGATGGACTCTAATCCATCAATCAACATCCTTCTAAAAAGAGAAAAACTTAGATCCAGAAACACATGAAGAAAGGAAGGCATGTGACAGCAGACGCAGACGTTGGATTGATAACATCCACAAGCTACGCAACACCAAGTGTCACAGGCAACACACAGAAGCTGGAAGAGGAAAAGAAGGATTCTTGCCTGGAGTCTTCAGAGGAAGAATAGCCCTGCCAGTACTTGGATTTTGGACTTTGAGCTTCCAGAACTAAGAGAGAATAAACTTCTATTGTTTAAAACCACCAAGTTTGTGGTACTTTTTAAATGAAATCCTAGGAAACTAATAACATGAGACAAAAAGTGTTATCAGAGATAAAAGGGAATATTTCATTATAATGAAAGGGTCGGTTCGTTGAGGAAGGCATAACAATCATAAATGTGTATACAACTAATAAAAGTACATGAGGTAAAAAGAGCATTAAAGTGAAAAATTGAGGGGCACCTGGGTGGCTCAGTCAGTTAAATGTCTGCCTTTGACTCAGGTCATGATCCCAGAGTTTCAGGATCAAGTCTGACATCTGGCTCCCTGCTCAGTGGGGAGTCTGCTTCTCTCTCTGCCCCTCATCCTGCTCATGCTCTCTCTCTCTGTCTCTCTCTCTCAAGTAAATACACAAAATATTTTTTAAAAAAATAAAGAGAAAAATTGACAATCCCACAGATTTCAGCAGTCTTCCATCAGCAATTAAAAGAATAACAAGGCAGGGACGCCTGGGTGGCTCAGTTGGTTAGGCAGCTGCCTTCGGCTCAGGTCATGATCCCAGCGTCCTGGGATCGAGTCCCACATTGGGCTCCTTGCTCAGCAGGGAGCCTGCTTCTCCCTCTGCCTCTGCTTGCCAATCTGTCTGCCTGTGCTCATTCTCTCTGACAAATAAATAAATAAAATCTTAAAAAAAAAAAAAAGAATAACAAGGCAAAAAAATCAGCATAGGCATAGAAAATCTGAAAAGAACACTATCAACCACATAAATATGTAGAGGAAGGAAGAGCTGTTAGGCTTGGAACTTTTTTTTTTCCTGCTTTCTGCAATTTTCCTGATGTCCTCAATTATAGTCTTGGCCTCTTCTGATATGCAACATATTTACCCTATTTTCCCTTCAAACTTGTGGTTGCAAATGTTTTTAATTTGCTTTTTAAAAATATCTTTCATCTTACATCATTTGTGCTTTTTTTTTTTTACTCTTCTTGGTCAATCATTTTAAAGTTCTTTTTTTCTTATCAATGTGTATCTTCCACACATTTCTCCTTTCTGTTTTATCCTAAATTCATACTTCTTCTTGTAGATTTCTCATTTCCTTAAAAGGTAATACTGAACACTTCCAAATGCTCTAAATATATTCAGTCATTTAATCATTTACAACAACCAAAAAAGTAAGTACAACTTTATTCCTATTTTATAGATGAAGACACTAAGACACAGAGAAGTTGAATAATTTATTCCAGATCACACAGCAGTAAATGGTGGAGCCAGAGTCTAACCAGGCTGTTGACTCCCAGTATCTGTGCTCTTTAACCACCCGGCTATGGAATCTGCCTTTCTAGACCACCAATTAAATATCTTGGTTCCTTTTTTTTTTTTTAATAATAACTCCTCTTTTATTTCCTCTTTACCAACTTCCTCATTTTCAAAGATTTTGCTCATTCTATCAGTTATATTAACTTCATTAAATTACTTCTTGCTAGTTCCTTTAACATCATAAAAACAATTTTCTCTCTAAGCCTCCTGAGGCAGACTAAAACACACCCCACTCAAATATATCCATTTCTTAACCCCTGCAACCTGTAAATGTCATTTTATATGGCCAAGATTTTGCAGGTATGATTAAGGTGAGAATCTTTGGATGAGGAGATTGTTTTAGATTATTTGGGTGGGCCCTAAATACTATCACATGTATCCTTACAGAGAAGCAGAGGCAGATGAGACCCACCCGGGGAGGAAGAAGCAGCAGGAAGGAGCAGACAGGGTTGGGAGAGGTGAAGAGTGGAGTGATGTAGCCATAATCCAAGGAATGTCGTAGTCACCAGAACCTGGGAAAATCTGGCAAAGAGTCTTCCCTACAGCTTCCAAAAGAAACACAGCCCTGCAGACACCTGGATTTCCACCTAGTGATGCTGACCTCAGACTTCTGGCTTTCAGAAATTACCCAGGTGTGGTAATTTGTTACAGCAGCTGCAGAAAATGAATACACTCCTTCTCTCAGCTACACTGTTAAAACCTTTCATGTGTTGCCTTCTTTAATGGAGAAAAAGAATTTTAGTCTAGTGTATTAACACATATTGGATATAGGCCTACTGTGTGCTAAGCTATAGGAAAAAAACATGTAATACAGACAGTGTCTTTATGCTGAAAGAATTTGGGGCAATGGAGGGCAGTGTTGGGCAAAGCGGTTTCAAACAAAATACAATAAAGTATATATTGTGAAAGCGAGAAAGACTAGGAGATCACACAAGAGGGGTATGTATGGACTTGAGAGGCCAAAGCTGGCTTCTTCATGGATGTGACAGGAAGGGAAGAGTGAACCTGGCAGAGTGGCATTCCAGGCAGAAGGAACAGCATGTGCGAAGGTGATTAGTTCCTTTCTCACATCTTTTGCATCTTAAGACCCCCTTATTTCCTTCAACTAACTAACTGATAAGACCCACAAAGTATCATTTCTTCTATACCAGATGTTTCGTATTGCTCTAATAACTGAAAAGATAAAGCATAATTTTAACATAACCAGTTTCCCTGCCTTCTCTTCTGACAACATTCTTTTTTTTTTTTTTTAAGATTTTATTTATTTATTTGTCGAGAGAGAGAGAGAGCACAGGCAGACAGAGCGGCAGGCAGAGGCAGAGGGAGAAGCAGGCTCCCTGCCGAGCAAGGAGCCCAATGTGGGACTCGATCCCAGGACACTGGGATCATGACCTGAGCCGAAGGCAGCCGCTTAACCAACTGAGCCACCCAGGCGTCCCTTCTGACAACATTCTTTGTAGAAGAGTCAGCAGCTGAGGGCTAGAGATGGGGGTCCTGGTTCCCATTTCCATTTCTCACATGTGCCTTTTCACCAAGTCATTTCTGCACAATTCATGAGCTTCTTTTTTTTTTTTTTAAGATTTTATTTATTTATTTGATAGACAGAGATCACAAGTAAGCAGGGAGGCAGAGAGAGGGGAGGAAGCAGGCTGTCCGCAGAGCAGAGAGCCTGATGCGGGGCTCGATCCCACGACCCTGGGATCATGACCTGAGCCGAAGGCAGCGGCTTTAACCCACTGAGCCACCCAGGTGCCCCAATTCATGAGCTTCTTGATAGAACACATGGGCCATAATAATCATGAACATGTGTGCAGAAATAAAAGGTGTGACCCAAATGGACGCCACTCTTACTCTCATTCAACCCTTAAACGTGACATTCAGGAATTGACTTTTAATTTTCAATATTCCCAAAGACTCGGGAAAGCCACTAGATGCTTCTTCTGCCTCCACTCAAAAGGTCTTAGCCAGGGTGCGTGGGTGGCTCAGTCAGTTAAATGTCCCAGGGTCCTCGGATCGAGCCTGGAATCAGGCTCCCTGCTCTGTGGGGAGTCTGCTTCTCCCTCTCCCTCTGCTGGTCCCCCTGCTTGTGCTTTCTCTCTCTATCTCTCTCCGTGTGTCAAATAAATACATAAAGTCTTCAAAAATAAATAAAGGTCTTAGCTATCTCTAGGCGCATGTTAGTGGAACCTAACCGTCCTGCAGATCGCTAACTCCCTGATCCCCCCAGACCCCCGGTGTGCTTGTATCTGCCCTGGCTCTCCAGCCAGAAACCACACACAGAAGGTGAAGAGGAAAGGACATGAACGGCTGTGTTTTCCTTTCCCCTGGCCTCTGCTGGGAGACTCCCATGTTTAGGTCCACGTGCACAGCCCAGAGCTCAGGACCGGCGCTTATCAGTGTCTACTAAGATACCTGAAGGTGTTTCGTTTGTGCACTGTCCTCACCAACACCATCAAAGAGCCAAGAAGAACTTGGAAGACCGTCCCGGGTGAGCTCAGAACTCACCAAACAGCGCCGAAGGTCAGAGGAAATAAAGATCGCGAGGAGACAAAGACTTAGCTTTAAACCTGCTTTCTGCCACTGCTAGGAGAGGAGCCGAGGGCCCAGGAGGCGTGTCACCGTGGAGACGAGATGGTGTCATTCGGGCCACAGTGGAACACAGAGCGTTAACCCCCTTTTCCTCCTCAATTCGGCAAACATGTGGTTGGCTGTTAGGCAGCTCCCAGCTCTGCCCCAGAAGGCCTTTGTTTATCTCCGCAAGGACAATTAAGTGACAGGAATGTGTAATATAGTGAAGTGCTGCCAAAACAAACAGCCCTCTTAGAACATCTAGAAACAGCTCTTCTTGCCTGTGTTGCTGCAAGAGTCAGAAACCACTTGCTAACAGCATAATTCCATTTCTCTGCAGACAGGCCGATCCGGTTGCAGGAGAGGGGGTATGTGGTCTGCCGGGGCCTGGAAGCCGGAGCGGCCCGCGTTCCCTGACAGCGCGGAACCCCTGACTCACTCTGTAACCCCGGGTTAGGTCGCGAACCCCAGAGGGCTTGCTGTCCACCCAGCTGGAAAATTTGGTAAGATGGGCGACGGGACTGAAAATCATTTGTGGCGCAGCTGCTCCCCTGACCATGGGGTACGGCCCGAGACCTCTGGGCCTGCCCCTCTGAGGAGCAGCCCAGGGGGCTGTGAGTGGCGAGGGTGAGTCTCAAGAGACGCAGTGAGAGGTCCCACCGGTGGGAATATCCTCTGAAGGAGAGAGGGAAACCTCCCTGCGGGTATTTGGATTCTAGGTTCCCCTCTGGCCTCAGGCAGGAGTCCTATTTCCCTATAAAGTGGATCTTAAATGGGACTCTGAGGCACCTAGATCCCCAGCTCTCCGGCACATAGGGACTGCGGTTCACAGGATTGGTACCCTGCGGCACCCTGTGCACCCTGTGTGTTCCTTGCGCCAGACAGCTGCAGCGTCAACAGAGACTTATAGGGTCAGGTCCCCTCCGGTGAGACAGGAATGAGCTTGAGGGGAGTGAGCACTAAGCCCTTTCCTGGGTCTCCAAAGGGGAGAGGTGACGTACAACACTAGCACTGGAATGGAAAGAAGATTGATTGAAAATGGGTGAGTTAAGCTGAAAGAGAAAACAGTGCAAAGAAGGGAATATTCATCTCCTAGGAAAGGGACATCCTGTACCGCGTCTGGGCATCTGAAGGACGAAAACATATCCCAGGAGAGGAGAGTGACTTCAGATTCTCAAAGGGACAACATTTCAGTCCCGCAGGGCTGGCCTCTGAAGGTGAGACTTCCGATAAAACCTACAAAAGTCTAGACGGTCACACGCAGTTTACCCTCAGGCACAAGGGAGTTTCCAGGCTGCCTGGGAAACTGGTTAAGTGGTACCTGAATGGACTCTTTTACCCCCACAGCTGATGACGATTGGTTTGTGTTCAAGACATTCATTGGCCAGTTTAGTCCTAAACAGGACAAAGGAGAATGGTTTTGGATAATAACCATTGGGAGAGGAGCAAGGGGAACAAGACACCTATGGCTGGCTGCTGTACTAACTTCACAAATCCACAGGCAGCCACAGACAGGGAAGAGCCTTCATCGCTTCATCCTGCCACCAGAGAAAACGGTCACTGCTTTGAGAGGAGCTGAAAAGACAGTCTGAGTAGCCATGTTAAGTCTGTCCTCCACTTGGTGATTCTAGACATGCCCTCAGGGACTGGCTCAACATTTGAAGCCCTTGATGTCCTTCATAGGAGGCTGCATGGGTCTACCATTATCTCCCCAAGAAGCAAGAGGTAAACATTGACATCAGCCTGGGTTGAATGAGCTTAATGAGAATGGTAAAAGTTAAGAATGAGAATACTGTGTGTTATACGCAACTAATGAACGAACACTTGAATAAAAACTTAAAATGTACTATATGCTGGCTAACTGAACATAATTAAAAGAAAATGAGAATAAAAAGATAAATTCAGGGGACTCCAAGAGAATAAATGCTTACTAGTAGGATTATGAGCCTAATTTACCTGAGTAGAGAGGTTGGGCGAACAGAGGACTTCCCAAGACCCCTGCACTCGAGTGACTGACGACCACCCGGCATTGTCATTCATTAAGCAGACATTATTGATGGCCATTCCCTGGCACAACATTGCCACAGGTACTGTGGATTCAATGACAGGCAACATGACTATCTGAAATACATACTACGTGAGCACGGCAAAAGATACAGGATGCACAATAATGTACACGTGCCAAATAAATTAATTAATTTAAAGTCATATGGGCATTTTGATTAAAAAAAAGATAGAGGGGCACCTGGGTGGCTCAGTGGGTTAAGGCCTCTGCCTTTGGCTCAGGTCATGATCCCAGGGCCCTGGGATCAAGCCCTGCACCAGGTTCTCTGCTCAGTGGGGAGCCTGCATCCTCCTCTCTCTGCCTGCCTCTCTGACTACTTGTCATCTCTGTCTGTCAAATAAATAAATAAAATCTTAAAAAAAATATAGAGGGGTCATTTATTTAAATAAAATTGAATTGGAAAGGAGAGGAAGTGTAGCATTCATCACAAAAAGAATAGCATAAATAAGGGGCCAGAAGCCTGGTAATGCAAGATATGTTCCATATAGAGGAGGATCCATTTAGTGGAAGATAGGGCATAAGATTAGTAAGAAACCTTGAATGACAGATAGACTTCATTCTACAGGCAGTGGGAATATTTCAGTGTTTGGATCATTCATTTATTTATTCATTCAACAATCATTGCTGGAGAACCTTACATATGCCAGGCCCCTGGGCAGTCCTTGGAAATTTAAGAAAAACAGGAATTTGTCCCTGCCTTCAAAGCACATACATTATAGGAGGAAAACATTCCGCAAACAAATAACTGGCCAAAAGTGATGCAATTGCACAGTAAACATGGCCGGTTTTGGTATGAGACAGAGCTGGGTTTAAACTTTCACCTCTGCCACATACCAGCTATGGGACCTGGAAAAATTACTGACATTTCTCATCTGTAAAATGAAGCTAATAATGGTATCTATTCCAAAGGGTTGTCATGAGGCTTAAGTAAAGTAACAAATATAAAGCATTTAACACAATTCTGAGCACATCGAAACACTCGATGCATGTTTACTATCATCAAAATGATCATTTTCAGGACTGTTACTAGTATCCAGAAAAGGAGCAATCAGCACTACGGGAGGGAGAAGAGATGAGTCCAACAGGAAAGCTTCTCGGAAAACACAATGGTATGTCAGGTTTTGAGGGGATACATTGAAATCCACCAAACGTGGCGGTCAGAGCATTCTTGGCAACTAGCAGAACGGCATGGAGCCAGGCAACAGGACTTCGAAGGTATTATGCAGAGTTCTGTGTGGCTGGCCATCAGGGCAGAAGGAGGCATGTGGGACAGTAGCTGGGACTGGGGCTGGCCGATGGTCTTGAGTCTGGTATGCACGTGAATCAGACTTTCAGCTCCGGGGCTCCTTGTCTTCAGAGTCCCAGAGACTCTGCTGCCCCTTGTTGGCTTTCCCACCAGCTTGCCCTTTGAGATCTGGTTTCCCCTTTGACTGGCTAAACAGGGTAACAATATTCACCTAGCTCCTAGCCACTAATGAATGAGTTTTACGGGTAGCAGTCTGTGAATGAGTCCCTAGTCTCTACACCACTCCCCTCAGTTTATGAGTTCTATCCCCTGACTTCCACCCCCGATCCTTGTCTTGCAGGTACCATGCTATATCTTGTATGGGTGATATTCCTTCCTTTTTACCCATCTATTACCTGTCTAACTTCTAAGACTCAAATCAAGAACTTCTTTCCATCTCTATTCTTAGCTAGAACAATTTAGCACCAAAAAATGGTCAGGTTCCCCCAAGTTAATTTATAAATACAAATACCTAAAACAAATACCAAAAAGTTTTTTTCACAATGGAGCTACATAAGTTGATAGTAAAATTAGAAAAACAAAATAAGAAAAGATATAAGAGGATTAAGGATATTAAAACATTATAAATCCTCTATAATTCAAACAGTATGGTACTGCTGTGTGAACAGAGAGGTAAATGAAAAAAGAATAGAGAAAAAAAAACTAGACCCAAGTACCCATGGAAAATTAGTGTATGAAAAAGATAGTGTTTTAAATCACTAACACAAAGATGAGTGTTTTAATGAAGCTGTGAGACAAATTGGATTGGATAGCCATTTGGAAAAGGATAAAACTAGACTCATATCTCATGTCATAAATAAGAATAAACATCAATGAATCAGAGACAAAAATGAAAAAAATGAAACCACACAGATGGGAGAAGTATATGTGGGTGAATTCTCTATAATTTTGGATGTAAGGAAAGACTTTTGACTGTGACTTAAAATTCCAAGAAGATTTAAAAATTTACAAAAAAATGTTGCATGGGAAAAAAACCCATTATAAAAAGTCGACCAAGACAAACTGGAAGCATTTTGCATATATGTTGTAAATAAAGAGTTAATATCCCTAATCCATAAAAAATTCATTTAAAAATCACAGAAGGAGATCTGGTAGGCCTGACTAAAACAGAACAACAATAAAAACAAGCAAAAGACATAAACAGAATATGCATATTTGAACACCACTTGAACAACAATAAAAACAAGCAAAAGACATAAACAGAATATGCATATTTGAACACCACTTGAACA